>BGPR01037831.1:0-14966 GCA_013235015.1 Araneus ventricosus | reverse complement strand
TAAATCGGCATAGAGTAAATTAATGAGAAGATATTAGGTATGTGGCAGGCTTTAGAAGGGTTTTATCACTTTGCAAACTTGTGTCACCTTTTTTTTCATTTGTAATAAGAAGATTTCGCTACGTTGACTAAAAAGTTACAACCGGTATAGAGTAAATTGTCAGAGAAGATATTAGGTATGTGGCAGGCTTTAGAAGGGCTTCATCACTTTGCAAACTTGTGTCACCTTTTTTTTCATTGTACATAAGAAGATTTCTGTCACATTGACTTAAAGCTAATAAATCGGTATAGAGTAAGTTACCGATAAGACAGTAAATATGGTTGCACTTTTTAGGATATTTCATCACTTTGCAAACTTGTGTCAACTTTTTTTATTGCACACCGATTTCTGCCAGGTTGACTAAAGCTAACAGATCTGTATAGAATAAGTTTTCAGATAAAGTTCACATAGATAAATAAATTTTCATTTCTTTTTTAAATTTTAATAATCTTAAAAATACTGTTGCGTAAATGTACGTACTCAAGGATTCGATAGTTTCAACAGAAATGAGATTGAAAAAGAGGGATAGAAAATTTTCTCACAAAAAATATGAACAAGACTTTCAACAAGACAACATATGAACAAGACTTTCAACAAGACAACATATGAACAAGAACAATAAGATGGAAAATATGAAGATGTAGACTTTCACCAATGTAAACTAAACTGTAGCGAAACATAATCAAAAGTTGAAATTATACCCAGCAGGATCGTTCCCTCTTCAACTTCCTCTTATGCTTATCCAATATGACAAGTTTCGTGTTAAGCTTCGTAGTACAGTGAAGGGAATCGAGAATGCAAATTTTGAACCCGGTTGGGAACAAAATTTGATACAGATTTACAATTATGATGCCAAAAGCCAGGAGCAGATCTGCTCATTTTTGCAATCTAGGTCAAAGTACGTAATTATGTGCCGCCCCTCAAAAAGTTGTTTTATAATTTTTAGTTTAATTAATGATAGATACGAAAAGAACGATAAAAATATATTTTGCATTTTGTGTAAAACTTGCATTATCTCTTTAATCCCGATGCGACTTTTTCTCCTAGCCCCTTTAAAGCCGAGACTTTTTGGGAGGATGCGACATGAACTGGACTCTCCCAATCTGGGTGGTCAGTTACATCACCACACCCTCCTATAGCGTTCCCTTAAGGCGCACGGAAATGGACTGTGATGTGTAAGGATAATTTGACCCCCTCCCGCGCTTATCTCCGAAGTGATCTCAGAACCTCACCTCCCTTCAAATGAAGCCAACAGCCTCATACCGGCTTTCGTCGATATTAAGGCGAAATTTCTAGATCGCCCCGGACCGCCACGCTCGATGCGAGAGGGTTAAACTTTGTTGATTGATGTTGCACAATCAAGCCATAATCTGTGCATGTTTCATTTTATAGTAAAAAGTTCACTCCCTCACTGTATTACTTGACGAACACGTTTGTGTCTTTCAGACATGCTTGAGAAAATTAAACTGTATATAAAAGTAGTAACGATAGTTTTTACGTACCTGCTATCAGTAAAAAGTATGTATCGCTTTATAATCTAAATAGATTGTAAAAAAAATATTCCATGTTAAAAAGTATCTTTACCAGAATAAATGTTTTGATTAGAAAGAAAAATGTCATCTTGCTTTATCTAATGTATGAAATACAGTTCAATTCCATCAATGAAGTTATTGTACTTAACTAATATTGCAATTACTAGTAAATGTCTACCATAAAATCGACAAAATCTATTTCGAAATATTTACCATATTTTCGGACAGAGATAGAATACTGTTTTATTTTTTCAACTTCGGATTTATTTCGACTAACAAATAACAGCAAAAACATGAAAGCAGTTATTTAATACTAAAAGTATCGACCTGAAGCAGTCAAAGTAACAGGACCGGTTTTGAGATAAAACCTTTATTTTTTTCTCACTGTATGCAAAAAAATACTGATTTTAGTAAGGAAATATTCAACAAAGTAGCCCTCAGGTAATAAATAATTCAACAAAAGTTTATTTTGTTCTTATCTATAACTTCGGCTTTTTTTCGACTAATAAAAAACAGCAAATACATTGAAGCAGTTATTTAATACTAAAAGTATCGACACTCAATATAAACCCATTCGAACCTGAAGCAATCAAAGTAACAGGACCGGTTTTGAGATAAAAATTTATTTTTTTCTCACTGTGTGTAAAAAATACTGATTTTAGTAAGAAAATATTCACCAAAGTAACCATAAGGTAATAAATGATCCAACAATTTATTTTGTTCTTATCTATAAATTCGGCTTTTTTCGATTAACAAAAAACAACAAAGGCATGAAAGCAGTTATTTAATACACAAGTATCGAGACTCAATATAAACCCATTCGAACCTGAAGCAGTCAAAGTAACAGGACCGGTTTTGAGATAAAAACCTTTATTTTTTCCTCACTGTATGTAAAAAAATACTGATTTTAGTAAGGAAATATTCAACAAAGTAACCTTAAGGTAATAAATAATTCAACAATTTATTTTGTTCTTATCTATAAATTCGACTTTTTTTCGACTAACAAAACCAGAAAATACATTGAAGCAGTTATTTAATACTAAAAGTATCGAAACTTAATATAAAGCCATTGAACAGTCAAAGTAGCAGGACCGGTTTTGAGATAAACATTTATTTTTTTCTCACTGTGTGTAAAAAATACTGATTTTAGTAAGAAAATATTCACCAAAGTAACCATAAGGTAATAAATAATCCAACAATTTATTTTGTTCTTATCTATAAATTCGGCTTTTTTCGATTAACAAAAAACAACAAAGGCATGAAAGCAGTTATTTGATACTAAAAGTATCCACACTCAATATAAACCCATTCGAACATTGAGCAATCAAAGTAACAGGACCGGTTTTGAGATAAAACCTTTATTTTTCCCTCACTGATGCAAAAAATGCTAATTTTAGTAAGGAAATATTCAACAAAGTAACTTTAAGGTAATAAATAATTCAACAAAAGTTTATTTTGTTCTTATCTATAAAGTTATCGTCTTCACAAACAGACGGAAATCGTTACGCGTGCCTTTGCCGATGCTGACGAAGACAAAATAGACAAATCGAGCCTAGACCATTATCATGATGCGATGTTTCGAACTATAGATTTGAATTTGAGTTAGCGTCGTCACAATTCAGCCGGGACTCTCTTTAGATATGGGGATGAGAAACTGCCGTGTAAGTAAGCAGGTTCTCACCTACGCAACGGGGGGAGGGTGGTACAAAAATGTTGGTGTTGCTTGTCTGGGCTCATCGCTGATGACGAATCTGTAAGGGGGGTAATCGTCGCATGCGCCAGCCGTAATGTAGACTATTATACGTTCGGCCAAAGTTCCCAGTTAATTGCCGCGGCGGCCGGCCATTCAGTGTTTCCCGGATACTGCGGCACGGCGGGGTATCTCATTCGGCTATCGTCTTAACAGACAAAGGAGAAGGTCCCCGATTTGGAACACCGGGGCATTTTTAATATACAGCGATAGACAGGTAATTTTAATGGAAAACAAGTTGTAGATTTTTTTGTAGTTGCGAAATACACTTTAAATTAGGGGAAAAACAGCTTTACAAAAATGTGTCATCAGTAGAATCAAGGAAGCTGGTTTCCCAAATTGGATTACCAATTTAATTTCCTTAAGCACAATTAAAGCAACAATATTTTATGATTCTCAAATTCACAACAGTACACAATGCCTGAACCCAAGTATGACATTTTATGCACTGTATCACTTCCTCTTCTCCCTTTGTTTCCTCACGAATGATACTTATCCCAAGTTTTTATACTTTTTGATCCAACATTTGATGGATTTAATGTCCTTCTATACCTTTTCCAATTTATGCGGACTACTAGCTGTGATAATCTGCTTTCTGAACTATTCCCGCGGTTTAAGATAATAACTCCATTGATTTAAATGATCCAATTTAGGCAACTTTTGGATAACAACAATAAAAAATTTTCCTAACCTTAATTTTAAACTAATTCCATAAAAATGATTATAGTAAATTGTAACTAAAGGGATTTCCTGTCTGAGGACATGATAACATATTTTCCTACTTGATTTTGAACAACGTAACTGCTTTTTGTCTTTTATTAAAATAATTAATTGATGATACCCATATCTAAACACTTGTTCTCTAACTGTAACTACGCAGAATTTTCTCTTACCCTCTGATTTCATATACCCCATTTACAGCGTTACAACAAAATTTATATAATTTAGAGCCTAAAAATTTAATGGAATTGAAATAACGGTCCAATCTAGGCGCTGTTCCAAATTCGGCGTCTCTCCCCTACAATTGGAATGTGCATGTCTATCAGATTTTTTGATCCAATGAGCTTATAAGGTGATACATTTTTCTCCAGGCCAAAAGCATGTGTTATGGCAAATAACGGTAGATTGCACGTCTTCATCAGAAACCAGCGGGAGTGGTCTCCCCTAAACTTTCTCGTATACTTCCCCAAAAAAGGTGCTGTTTCCCCTCCCCCCGCATGGACAAAAAAATTCGGACCTATTGTAACCCAGCATCCAATGACTATCAGAAAATATTTAGGTAAAGAATCAAATTCACAGATGCGTACCGATTTCTACTCTTGCTGGCTCAAGGACAAAGTCACATAATCCTACCGCGTGCACAGATTGCTACCAGTACGCATGCGCTTGGAGAATCGGATTAAAAAAAGCGCCAAGCAGGAGTCAATAAATATCGTGCACAGAAGATTGCGTCCAGTACGCATGCGCCTGGAGATTCGATTATACAGACCGACAGATAGTCAACCATTTGACAGACTTGGCCCAAAATTTTATACGGACCTACATTCATGAAGATAAAACTCTGTACCAAATTTTATCCATCTAGCTATTCAAGTTTTTGAGTTATAATGTTAACATGACCGCGAACATACAGACACACAAACTTCCCGTTGACGGATTTTGTCCAAAATTTGAAAGAAACCTACAAATTATGTTTAAAGACCACATACCAAATTTCATCCCTGTAGCTCTAATAGTTTTCGAGTTACCGCGTTCACACACAGACATACAGACAAACAGACAGACATAATTCCAAAATTGTGTTTTTCGGACTCAGGGAGGTCTAAAACGTGGAGATTCGTCAAAGTCTCGAGTTCGAATTTTTTGACGATTACAATACTTTCTCTATGTATACTTCGTATACGAGAAAGTGAAAGCAAAAGATAATGAAAAATTAATTGCATGTATTTAAAATAAAAAATAATGAAGTCAAGTGTTAAAAAACCATTACATTATTAATGGCAGAAGAAGAGAAATAATAACTAGTAATTTGACCTGTCCTTACGGACATACAAATATCGAACCACTGACAGTTCCAAAGAACGCCAGCAAATTCGAGTACAAAATTTCTTCACAAAGTACACTGCTTCATAGTGAAAAAGGTTAAAATAACCAACACAATTTCAAATTCCTATACGCACTTTCAAATTTTCCTAAACACAAAATCTTGATTAATTACCAAATAACATAAATTAAAACATAATCACAAGGAAAATTAAAAGGAAAAAAAGAAAGCTTAAAAAATATATATAAAGGAAACTACAAATCAAAACCTAAACATGCAACACACCGCATCACAAAAAAGGATAAATCAAACTATACACAATTTCTTATCACTGTTTCAAATTTTCCTATACATAATTTCAAACTGTCCAATACACAATTTCTTGAATAATAACTAAATATCATTAAATAAACTAACACAATAATAATAATAAAGAAAATAATGCAAATAACATTATGACGTCACGCATTGGAATCTAATGAAAACAAATGTATCTATCATTCTGTGTGACTGTTGGCACAAACAATGATGATTATGAGTTGCCATCTTTTAAAAAAAAGAATTATTTTTATTTACTAAATCTCTGCTTGATATTTTCTTATTGAGAAATCACACTCGTGTCTACGATTATGCCCTAATTTCGTAATAAAAATTCTAAAAAAATAAAAAAAATCTGACGACCATGGTTCAGTGTTAACGTTCAAGATGGATACCCTGAACTACGACGCACGTATGCGCGTACAACAATCATAACACATTTCGAAGATCGTTTCGGATATTTATACGAAATTCTACGATTATGCGTACGATTATAAGATTATGCGATTCTACGATTCTACGATTATTATGCGATTATTATGCGATTCCGTGTCTACGATTATGTCCTAATTTCGTAATCAAAATTCTAAAAAAATAAAATCTGACGGCCATGGTTCAGTGTTAACCTTCAAGATGGATGCCTGAACTACGACGCACGCATGCGCATACCACAACCATAACACATTTCGTAGATTGTTTCGGATATTTATACGAAATTCATCGAATAAAGCCGATCCAATATACCCCCAAGTCCCACCGTTATAAATATGTAGCATTTCAAAATAACTCTACTTTTCGCATGAGTGATAGGAATGCGAAATAATACGGAGCGCGCCATATGGTAAGACGGAGCGTCCAACTGGCCGGGGGGAGGGAGAAAAAAGGGATTTCCATGAAATTGATTTAACTCGCTTTACCATTTTCTCATATATCTAAAGAGATTTCAACTTCCTCTTTTGTACCGCGCAAAAAGTGGAATGTAAAAGAAAGGAATAAACTCGGGGGAGAGAAAAAGAAATTTCTATCGAATAGTAGTATTTGATTGCTCTTTATTTGTTGCATTGTTTCAAATATGAAATGCGTCCGCCGGATTTTACGCCTAAAAGAATATCTTTGAAATCCGGGCGCGGCGGGGAAAAATGCGCCACCTTCGAATTTGGGTAGGAGGACCCCTCCAAATAAATAAATAAATATCATCCAATGATTGAATATATATGAGAAATCTTCACTTTTTGTTCTTTTTTCCTTTTTCCTTCCTATTACTGGCGGGAATCTCATTCCGCCACTAGAATGTCTTTTATTTTATTCCAAGCGAAGAGGAGTTGAAGACGCCGATCCCAAGTTGTGGTGTTTTACAGCATGGGGATTACTCAAGAGCCATCCTTCTGTGAAAGTCGTTTCATTTTATTCCTTTTTTTTTCTTTTTGGCATAGCTTTAGATTGATTCTATCGGCTGGCGTGCGCCGATCGCCCTGTCTATCGTTTTTCGTCTCCAGAAGTCAAAGCTTCAATCATTTCTCGTCCGGGTTGACGGATGGCATTCTCTCCTGTGCATTTCTCTCCGCCATTCCATCTAGGTGGAAAGATTCGCATGACAGTAGAAGAGGAATTTTTTTAATCGGATTTTCTACTGCGAAGGTTGCGAGGCACAGAAGAATCGGGAATCTCAATCCGCCAATAGAATAGGCTTTATTTTATTCCAAGAGCTGAGTTGGGAGACGCCGATCCCAAGTTGTGGTGTTTTACAGCATGGGGATTACTCAAGAGCCATCCTTCTGTGAACGTTCCTTCATTTCTTTCCTTTTCTTCTTTCTGGTATAGCTTTAGATTGATTCTATTGGCTGGCGTGCGCCGATCGCCCTGTCTATCGTTTTTCGTCTCCAGAAGTCAAAGCTTCAATCATTTCTCGTCCGGGTTGACGGATCACCCCGGATGCATTCTGGGTTTCTCTCCGCCATTCCATCAGGTGGAGATTCATGACTTATTGGAATTTTTTTTGAATCAGTTTTATGCAGAGGTTGTAGAGGGCTGGAAGAGTCAGGAATCCTCATTTCCATATTAGAATAGTCTTTTATTTTATTCCCAAGGCTGAGATGACAGATCCAGTTGTGAAGGTGTTTTGTTGGAGGATTACTCCAGAGTAATCCTCGCGTGAAAGTTTTAGCGTTTTCTTTCCACCTTTTCTTCTTCGGCATCGCTTTGGATTGAGTTCTATGGCTGTCGTATTGCGATGCCTAGTCATATAACTGTTTTCCGTCTTCTCAGGTCAGAAGCTTACGGTTTTCTCGTCGTTGACGATGCATGGCTCCTCTCCTGTGCGATTTCTCTGTCCTTCATTCTCATCCTAGGGGAAGATTCTGCATGACAGTAGAAGTAGAATTTTTTTGAGCGGATTTTCCTGCTGCGAAGGTTGCAGAGGCATGGCGGAAATCAAGAGAGGGGTGATGTGATGTATAAAAGTGGATAGAGATGCAGCCTTTGTTGTGCAACTACATGCTGCCTCAAATGAAATGGGACTTATTGTTCAGGCAGTGGTAGAACTTTGGACTTTTCTCCCCAGCATCTAGCTATACATGTCAGAATCTAATGTAATAATCCCATGATTTAAAAAAACCATAAGAACAAGTAACGTAAATAATAATTTTAATCATGGATCACAGACGATTTCAAATCTTTAAATCATGTTATTCAGACTGATATAGCCTAGAGTGGCACATTACTATGAACAACAACCTTTCCCAGATTGACGGAATGGGTGTGGAGGAGGATAATGATGCAGTACTGGGCGCCATGCATGGATCGCCGGTGCCACGACTTCCCTGGGACCCCTGGGAACTGCAGCCTGATATGGACGATGGGACCCATCAGAACCTGGGAGACGATCAGGCCTGGATAAGATTGGATCCGCCCTGTCACAAAAGCGGATCTTTAATCAGACTTTTACCTTTTTCTTACGTGGAGATCTTCTTTATCGGGATGTACTGATCAATGAAGAGAGGTGCAACTTGTTATGAAGAACCTCAACTCTTCAGCCACCAGTTGCTGGATGGTTTTCTTGAATTGATTTTCGTGATGCTTGATTACGAAAAATCACTCATAGAGATTTGTATTTTTTGGTGGATACGTTGGCAATGTTTTCTGTTTGTGATGGGCTTTCAGCCAATGGAGACACAGCGGCGTGGACTATGAAGGTCCGCATCAGTATCAGCCTGCAGCTGCACCGCGCAGCCATGGATCAGGCCTCCATGGTCTGGCGGGTTGTAAAGATCTTTTGCGTCACGTCAGACTGCATCCGGGACTCTTATCGGTCCCAAATTACGATTTCATTTAAGTCGGGTTTGTGGATCGGTTCTGTCTTCGGTCATGTGTCTGGTTTGTAGATCTGGTTCCTGACCTGCTGATGGGGTCTGCATTACTGCTGGTCCATATACGTTTCTACGTCTGGTTTGTGGATTACAACCTTCTGACCTTGAGTTGCATTACTGCGCTGAGATTCCTCAGTCCATGCATTCCATCTGGTTGTGGAGTCAGTTCCTGACCTTCTGACGGAAGGTGCATTACTGCTAGGGATACATCGGTCCATTATACGATTTCTCATCAGTTTATGGAATCTGGATTCTAGCCATACTGATGGGGAGGTGGATTACTGGGCACTGGGAATACACTCGGTGCCATGCGGTATTCGTCGAGCTAATCAGTATGGTTCCACACGAAGCCAGCCCTGATGGAATGTAGTTAACTCGGTCTTAAATTATTCATCCGACTGTCAGTATGGTTCAACCTTCTGATGGAAGTGCATTCTGCGCTGGTGCTCAGTCAGATGTTTCTTCGTCGGTTGTGATCTGGATTCCACTGCCCTTCTGACGGAAGATTGCTGGGGTCCTCAGTGTCATGCCACATCATTCATCGACTGAGAGAATGGATTCTACTGGAAGCTCGGACGGAAACTGGATACCATGGTTTCCAGGATCCATTTATTATTTGTTTTTATTTCTTTATGTTCCTCAGCAGCTTTTTTATAATGCACCGCCTGCTTTTACTACTCCAATTTTGCGACAGATTTACAGCAAGTGGAGAATCCATTGTTGTTCCTGTATCATTAAAGTTTGATTAGTATTTATTGTGGCAACAAGGAGATTGGATTGTTAGGTGCTTGAGCTTGCAGGTTTGTTCCCATAAATATAATGAGTGGGTTCTGTCCAAACAGAGTCAAATTACAGTTATCTGGAGGTCGTTCTGTAGAATAGATAAAGGTCGGGATTCACGTCAGTGGATGGCTGTGGAATAATCTGGGAGACTTTTGCAGTTTACTGGAGTCTGGGGTCAGATCTTTAGTTGGGTTTGAATTTGGTTGGCAGGCAACGGAGTCATATTTGGATATTAATTTGTTCTCCTCAACGTACAAACCATACAGTGCACCATCCTCACTTTCACTGTATTTCAGGCCGCGGTGCTTGTAATATCTCTGGAGTGGGGAATTTGTTTTCGTTTTGAACCATACATGCACTGACTCTAAGACCTGCTGGTGGATTGGACTTTAGTGCTCAGAACCGTGTTCCGTATCCATGAAACTGTATGATTATATATGGTCCTGGATGTGGATATTGGTCAGGACGCTATCTATTGGATTTTCCGTTTGATGTTTTCTAACTGTTTTGCTTATTGATCAGCTCCTTAATTTTTTGTGGATGCATGGGACGTTCGATGGTTCGACACGCTTTTCTGAGAGGAAGAGAAAGCCCTGATCAGAGCAGCCTGGTAGCTGATAAGTACTGAGCTTTGGTTATTTTCTTCTCCATTCCTTGACATTACGATTTGTTGGACGGTGGGAATCAGTTTAAAGAAGCATCCTGAGTAAAAGAGATCCGCATCCAGCAGGAGCGGAAGGAGTTTTTCTGATCATCTGCACCTCTTCATTGCTTCAGGTGATCCTCGATATTACTTGAAGCTAAATTGAGAGATGAAGCACCTCCACATGATCAAGAGACTGGAATGGCAATGAGACTCAGGTTTTGTTGGACGATGGTCTGGGACCCACACAGCACGCGGCCTCAAGGAACACACATTCGCCTGGGATGTAGGTGGTTGGATGACATTCTCTGATCAGACTTTCCTGACTAACACTATCAGGACCTCACTTAGTAGAGGTGGGGGACGGCTGTCAAGACAAGCTTCCTGGACACGCATTTTACTGGGATGTTTTCTTACGTTAGTTTTCACGGCTGTATAGGTAAATCAGTGTCGATTTGGCGGATGTGGAATATAAAGACTTTGGTTATTGTTTGATGTGCCATTATATGTTCAGTTGTAAAGGCTTCCTTGTGAGCAGAACTTTGCTCCAGGTTTGATCCCTCGCATTTCCACATGTGCCTATGGGTGCTTCGGATTAGTGGAATCAAAATAAAGTTAGAGCATCTTACAGATTATAGAGAAATGGAAAATGAAGTCCTGGTGTATCTTCGACTATTATCTGATTTTATCATGCATAATTACTTATCGGTAGCGGCTGATCGACGGTTCAATCGAGTTTTCTCTGCATCATTACCAAGGTCTGGCGATCAGTGATCGCCAGATTCGGTTCCCTCTGCATCCATGCACTGGAAATGTCAATTTTGATAAAGGCCAGATTGATCAGAGTCTCCTCATCAGTACTTTTCAAGGTATGCATCAGTAATTATTTTGGGTCAATCAGTTTCCTCTGCATCGTGCAAATTACAGGCAAATCAGTATTTTGATGTGGTCAATCAGGTCCTCAGAAATCTGTGCATGGAAGTGATAAATGTTAGGCTGATGGTCAATCAGGTAGGTTTTCCTCTACATCCCATGTACAAAGTGGTTTTGCTCTACTTACGTCCTTTCGTCACCTTGGTCCGTTCTTCTGCGGCCTTTTTCTTTTGTCCCACGATTTTCTGTGGGTTGTCAGCATGTTTTTATCTCCACTCTAGGCCCCTATGGTAGCTTGACCAGCTATTTAGTCTTCAGGTAGTTTCAGACAGTGAGTCAGCTGAGGGTCTTAGCTTCGATATAGGCAAAGATGCACTTTTGGTGTCCAGTGCAGAAGTCAGAAAGGTATCAGAGCATATTTTTAAAGGGAACTTTAAGATCAAACTAAAATATACGTTTATGGAAAAATTGATGATATTTTAGATTCGATCAAAGAATAATGGAGTTTATGCACTATTTGGGCCCCTCTAGTTTCGGGATTTCATTCCACTCGAAGTGCTAGGTTATGTAACGCAAGGTTGGTCTGCCATCTCAAATTCCATTCTGCAGGGACGTTGGATTCTCTCTGTTTTGGTTAGCGTGCATGAATTTTGCTAATGGATCTTGATCCTGGCTGAGCCTTACTAGAAGCCCGACGGTCCCTAAAAGAAATCACTGGAGGAATGAAGGCAGAGATGCATCCACTTATCATCAGACGGGTTCGGTTGAGCATGGATATTTCATCAACAGATCTTTTCCCGTGCCCTCGATTGGTATTTTCCTTTAAGTGCCCTATGAGCATTACCACACCTTTAATAAATCTCCGACCTGAGAGAGTTTTTTTTTATTAATGTCATCCTGCGTACCGCAGATTTGCAGATAAGCTCGGTCCTTAAGCGGTTAAGGTCATACATGTTTGGGTCATAGGATCGATCCTCAGTCTTCAGTTAATATCTACGGAACAAGTTTGCTTAGACAGAACAACTATAGTGGCTTGCCTGAGCAATAGAGGGGAACAACTACAAATGGCGCTCAGACAGCTGAGAGCTCAACTTTAGTAACACTTTGAGACTGGAGGAACAAACATTTCCTGAGTAACTTGCCTGAACAGTTGGAACAACCTGAAATTGTGCCTGAACAGCTGGGAGCAAGCTTGAGAGTAACGGACAGGCTCAGATGCGGTGCTTTATAACTCATTAGAACAACTGGGAAGATGCATACAAGTGGCATTATTGGTTGCATGGGACTTGCAGCTGATTTTATCCTTGTCTTTGGGTGCAGTTACTGGATCTACTGTCACTGCGTGGTCAGGATTTGTTTTCAAAGATATATCGGATTGTGTTATTATTATTATTATTTGTATATATATATATATATATATATATAGTTTGTACGGATGATACTGTTGATGTTGGGTTTTATGGGTTTAAGACGTTGTTTGCTGTGTTTTGTGATGTTCATTCAAGGGGAAGGAATGCTTTTCTAGAGTTTTTTTTAAATAGTCTTCTCTAAAATGTTGTCGTTTTTTTCTATGGTTTTCCACTTGTAATGAGAGGAAAGCTTTTCATTACTATAAGAGCCAGAAGGCAGACTGGGAAGGGGTGGGACTTTAAGGAAACCCTTTATATCTTCCCCAAATATCTGTGGGTTTACTAAGATTCCAGAAATGTGAGAGAGTGCATATAAGAACATTTCAGAGTTTCACTTGTATTATCAGTGAGCCGGGATGGGCGAAAACTTTTTATCTTCACATAGTTTGTAGACAGTCCCCTAGGTGCCATCAGGGGCCAGATACTTCAGTAAAGGAAAATATAGATTAAAAGTCTATTCTTCCACGGCAGGTACAAGTTTAAGAGGGCAGTCCAGTTAGAATCCTTTCCGGAGAATTCTGATGTAATCTGAGAGTGACCGGATGCAGCCGTGTGGTGTATTGGAATAGATTCGCAGTTCAAGTAAATACAGTATTAGAGAGCAGTTATCACTGCAACTAGTAATGGCCAGGGAATAAGTGAGAGACAGTTATAAACTATCCTTGAAAACTGGCATTGTGTACTGGCGTAGATTTTGAGAATCAAAATATTTTCCTGTAATTGGGATTAAGGTGGGTGCTCTAATCTGACAAGTGTTTTCATAATCCTTCTATAAGATAAATGGGATGTATACCACAGAATTTAATGAATTTTAAAATTCATTTTAAAGAGTTGAAGTTCTCATATTGATTTTCGATGGAAACAAAGGCTCCAGAGACTGATTTCTTTCTACTGAAACCAGAAACGGAGTGTCTGCATGATGATTAATATGATTGGAAAGATGATTAACAGGTAATGGGGTGTTCTTCAGATGAAGCTAGGTGGAGATTTTTCTTGGAAGTGGATCCTCAGTTCCAAGGCCTTTTACTTGCTTTCTCTTGCTACTGGGAATGTTGCCCTCAAGGGGTTCTTTTACTTTGATGATACAGTTTTTTGGAGCCATTTGGTACCCTGGTTTAGATCGTGTACATTGGTGGTTATGTTATTCTAAGGATGCCGCATTAGAATTCAAGGTCTATAACTTATTTCATTCTGGGTGCCTCTATGCTATACATTAAGGAAAGTATCCAGATTGTTTCAGGCGATTTCTTGCCCTGCTGTTGATGGAAGTGGTTTATCTAGTTTGTGATGACTATGTATTATTATTGTTCCAGAGTGGTATACAGAATATGCTCAGTTGGACTAGTATTGGCATGATGCGCTTTCTTTCTAGTTCTTTGGATTTTCGATTCCTCAGTGCGATTCATCCGGGTGGATGGTTCTGGAGTTCGACGTCCTTCACTTACTGTTGATGATTTTATTAGTTTGTAGTATGACTATAGCATCTATGTGCAGGGATTCACCCGTATTATTTCTTGCTTGGTATAGAGAGTATGCGTGGTTGGAGATGTTAGCATTTTCTCTTCCTTGATTCTTTTTTGATTTTTCGTTCTCAGTGTAATTCTCGTTCCTCCCAGTGCGTTAAGATGTCAGGTGGTGCAAAATTCGACGTATTTCCCTACTGTTATTAGATGGTTACAATATAGTTTTTTGTATTATGACTATATCTGTACAGAGAGGAGATTCACTGCGTATTCCATGGCGGTTATGAAGGTAGCAAATGAGTATTGGTATATTTTCCTCTTTTATGAGTTCTTTTGATTTTCGTTCTCTTATAGTTAATCTCTCGTTCTCAGTACGTTAAAGTGTCAGATTCGATTATCATTCCCTACTATTGTCGATGGTTTATTAGTTTGCTTGATGGCTTCTATTGCAGAGTTCACTAGTATTTCCACCACTTGCTTGGTATAGAGAAGGGAATATGCATGGATTAGATATTGGCAATATTTTTCTGCCTCTTTGTAATTCTTTTTTGATTTTGTTCTCAGTATAGATTGATCCTCATTCTCAATTGGGTAAAATGTCAGGTGGGTACCGATTCGACATCCTACTGTTATTAAATGATTTACAATAGTTTTGGTACTTAACTATCTATGTTCAGGGTCACCCGTATTATTCCTTGCTTGGTATAGAAGGAAATATGCATGGTTAGATGTTAGAGCAATGCAGCT
>BGPR01037830.1:0-14967 GCA_013235015.1 Araneus ventricosus | reverse complement strand
TTTTTATCGTAGTTCTTTCATGTCACCTCATTAACTTTTTTTTTTATTGATGCTGATCGGTGGCCTTCTGGACCCCCATTACATCGGAATTTGATAAATTAAATGTAAAAAAAAATCTGGAACAGCAAATCTCTAGCCTATCTAATAGCTAAGTTTTGTTGACGTGTTCTATAGTTGTTTTTTACGATGTGAAAAAAATGTGAAAATATTTTGTCTAATTCCTTAATGCATTTAATGTATCTCTTCATCGATGTTCTACTAATAATTTAATATTTAATTGCCGTTTATTTTAAATACCTTTTCCTCATAAGTCAATTGTCTGTTTTGCTACCATTATCGAAATAAAATGAAATTTTAATTTTTAAAAAAATTAAGATTTATGAATACTTTAGGTTATTAAAACAATTATTACAACGTATGAAGATATGTTTAATTTTATTTTTTTCATGGCAGAGTGGGAATGCGCCGAAAAAATTATCTAATCGGTATTAGTTTTTTTGTTTTACATCAGATAATGGTAAAAGAAAAAAATTAAATACTTTAATTGAGTATCTTTATATCATCATTTTTAAAAAGACAGACTCTACATTCACTCATGAGCTTTGCATTCAAAATAATATTTACATTGCTGCAAATGTTTTTTCTCCTTTTTTTTTATCTCCAGCCCACACTGTAGGAAAACCTCTATTAATGGTTGTTGCCTTAGCCGATAGGGAATATTTGATCAGTTGTATTTTGATTTATTAGTATATTTTAATAGTAGGATGAACCAGTTTGGGTTGCCATTGATATGTCTAATAATTAAACCAGTACCTAAAATCAACTACTAAGAAGGCATTCAACATCTTTAAACAACTTATTTTGCCTATTTCTCAATCTGATTGTCTATTTTTCAAACATGCATTTAGAAAAAATTAAATGCATGAGCATTTCTATTGTAAACTCCATAACTATTAAGGTTTTTTGCTAATAACAAGTATTGAAGAAGCTACCATCGTTTCAGAATTAATGACAATCTAAAACTATTACCTTAGCGTTATTTATGTGTTTCTTTTTGTATTCTGATTTCATATCAAAATTTTACTATTTTATGATTAAATGGCAGGCCAAAAACTGTACTTGAAATTTACTATATGCAGCTGTTTTTTGGCCACACATAAATTAGCCACATGTTTTAAACCATTATAAATTTAAAACTTTGGATGAAATAAAATCAACTATCTAGTTTTGTGTTTCTGAAATAAAAGTGAACTGATTTAAATTTTTTGTTTATTTCATTTTTGTATAGTATTATTCAATTAAAAATACACATAGTAGCATTTCCATAAAAATGGCACTATCATCTAAAGTTAGAAGGCTATCTAAATGAATGCCAAAAAACATTCCATTTTTTTGGGGAATGTTTACCTCTACATTATGTTTAGAAAATTTCAACTGAGGGAACCCCATCTAGAATGACAGGAATATTTTTTTTTTGAATGGCTGATTGGTTTCTAATTTTAAAATGATTGATGAATTTTGATTGGGTTTTTTTGTAATTTTAAAAATTATAAAATATCACATATTTGTGATATTGTTAGTATATAATATCAAAATTTCTTTATTTGTAAGATTTAAAAAAAATTTATGTTTTGCAATGTTAAGTTGACCTTCCATTTTTTTTTTCATATTTTACTAAAAAAAATTATACAAGCAAATATATAATTTGTATTTATCAACCAAATTAAATTGTGTTTTGTATTTATAACCAATTAAATTATTCTTTTCTGCATTTTGTTTATTTTTTTTAAACTGAAATCTGCATAAAATCAGTTTAGGTAAATTACATATCTTTATAACTCTCAAAAAATCACATTTAAAATAATACAGAAAATAATGTACTAAACTATATATTACGTAAAATGATTGTTTTTTAATAAAATCGCTAAAATGTCTGTTTGTTGGAAAATATACATTAGTGGCCAAAACTGGGTGCATAGAGGTACAAACCACCTTAGTGCAACTGGGTAATTTATTTTAAAAAATTAATAACCCCAAAACTGGAAATATTCTTCAGAAAATGTCAGAATTGGCAGAAACAATAAAAATTTGCTAAAGAATATATATATAGTAGTAGAAATAATAGTGTTGATTAACAGTCATCCTACTGTAAAATACTTCAAATTTTCTTATGTCACAAAATTCTGGATCATCTTACTGCTAACATTAGATAGTGTTTGATACCTATTGATCTCTTAAACCTTTTGAATTAGATTTTAATTCGACCTAAATGTGAGTTTGTTTTTCCTTTTTCTGATATTTGATGTCAAGTTTATTAATTTGTTAATGGCAACTGCACATCAAAAAATCTAATTGTAGTAACTCAATATAATTTAGTACAATTGCTGTGTAGAAAGAAACAAAAAATACTAAAACGTATTCAATTCTTTTGATTGATTGCAATTGTATTGAAAAATAAAGTTATTTTTAAGTACTTGTTCATAGAAATGCCGGTACTGCCATTCAAAGACAAAAAAATCAACCAATTATTTACAGGGACAAGTGTAAAATATATTAGCAATACGTAACTGAACCAGCATCGAAATAAAGTATTCTTGTGAACATATATATGCATATATTTATTTTTTTTTCTTTCTTCGACATTCAATTTACTCAGCTGACAAATTTTTAACTTTCAATAAATGAGAAATTTTATTTAAATACATACTCACAAATAATTTAAATAGATATATACTTAATTCAACATTACCGAAAAATGAATTCAAAATAAAATTTAGTACTTACCAGTAAAATCCTGTAGCAGTTCTTCAAATACCGCCAATGCGAGAATGTCCCGTCATGCTAAACATGGCCGAGCGAACACAGAAAGATGCGGCGGCACTTTGTTGGATGGAAGTAGTTAAAGTTCTTCCTCAAGTATACCAATAAATCACTCAAAATAAGGACATTAAATGAAGGTTTGAAGTGTGAAACGATTCTATACCCGGATGGATCAATCCATAGTGGCGTCTGTTTTATGTATCTGTTTAGTGGGTTCAGTTTCACTTAGTGATGAAAGTTTCAGTTTGGAAATGAAGTTATATGAAGAGGTGAGATTTAACATCTGGCATGATAAAAAAAATGAATTCACTAATACCATTGTATTTGGTAGGTGCCAGAGGTTTGAACATGGTCAAATTACCAGACATATGGTAAAATGAACGATACTTTCTGAGGAATAATCTGGTAATTTTATCGTGATTCTCGTAAAAAAACGAAGTATATGGTATGAAAACCGTTTTTGCTGATAAATTAACTTTTCAGCGTTGTAATTTTACTAAACATGTTGGTAAAAAGAGCCATAATTTCGAAAACCAGAAATTCTCGTAAACCGTTACCAGAACGAACAGTAAGATTATTAAATAAATGATTTAAATACCGTAAATTTTGTTAATTATCACCAGAATTCTGGTTTTATTACCAGAAATGCCATTACCATACAAATATGGTTTTTCTGCCAGAATTTTTTTCTCAGTGTGGAGAACGTTATTGATAGAGCTTGTGAAGAAAAAGTTAAAATCGAAACACAAAGTTTAAAACGTGTTTGTGAACGAGAAGTGGCAACAAAATTATATTTAGCAGATGATAATTTGGAATTCAAGGAAATAGTCGTGCTTTATATAAATCGTACAATGGTAATTTCTTAGGTCACATAGAATTATCTGCAACTTAAATTCCCCCGACTTCCCAATTCTATATTGATTGAATTTAATGATTTCAAAATATTTAATGAAATCAAAATTTGAAGTCAAGTTCAGTCTTTCAGAGTTCCAAAATTATAATATTTATTTAGAAATAATTTATTTGAATTGTATCCAAATCGTGTGTGCGTGACTGTTCTGAAAAATATTGTCGACACTTCTGGAGAAAAATTTCACGTTATTGAAAATAATAAAAAATATTACTTGAAATCTAGCATTTGTCAAGAACGAATCATCTCCTTAGCTGTTTTATCTGTCAAATCCAAAATAGCCACAAACTTAAACTGTCATAATATTATAAACGAATATGCTATAAAACGTGTAAGAAAATGAAGCAAAAATAACATATTGTTACCTTATTCTAGCAAATCGTATTCAAATTGCATTTTATGAATTTATGAAGCAGTTGTTTTTGTTATTTGATTTTTTAATTTAACGAAAGATTTAAACGAATTGATTTGATTTATAAACGAATTTATTTTGTCATTTGATTTATGAATTAGTGTGATTTAAAGTTAACCGTCAATCATGCTCAATGTAATAAATAGCAAAGAGCAATAAATTATTATTTTGTTATATGAAATTTCCTATAAGGCCCCGCAAATCAACTTTGCACCAGGCCCTGCTTTTTTTCGGGCCGGCCCTGTTTAAAATATTTTATTTAAGTCCTTATAAAGTCTTAGAAAGTGCTTAAAAGGTGCTTATTTTTGGTTTGAAAAATAGAGTGGGAACCCTGTAATTAGAACATTAAATTTATTTTCAGTTTTCCTGACTTAAAAAAAATTACCTGTACCAGAATGTTGCTTCTGAATTCCTGGGAAATGGGTAACATCTAGAAATGTCGTGAAGCTTGTGCAAGAAGAAAGTTAAAAAATTGAAATTGTCTCCGAAGAGCAGAAATATTTCTTGTAAAAAGTAGTAAGTAAAAGTATAATAAGAATTAAATTTAGTAGTAAGTTAAGAGAAGAGTATCTAATAAGTCAAAAGAACGAAATGTCTATTTAGATAAAAAAAATCTTGTTAAGAGTTGAAGAAGGGTTTTTTAATATTAAAAGAGTTGTTCAATATTAATCATCACTTTGATCAAATTAATTCAACTGTTATTCCTAAAGATTGTAAATTAATGTATGTGTTATTGAATATTTTTGTGTGTAAAGATTTAACGTTGAATCATCAAAAGCAATTTTGATGTAAATGAAGAGAAGATAATTTTAAGTGATATTCAAAATAGAATTAAATGATTCAGAAAAGAAATTTCTTAAAGACTTTAAATTCCTTTTATTGGTTTAAATGATTTAGTTTGACTAAAAGACTATAACTTACAACCAAATGAATGTGGTTTAGATAGATTAGCAGAAATTATTAAAGGCTGTATTGACAAAATTTCTATTTAAGAGCTCCTACTGGAATAATTAAAACAAGTGTATATTACCTATGAATGAATGAAATGTTGTAATAAGTGTCATGTTTCTGTTATTTTTGCTATTGAGCTGTGATATTTCAGTCTGTATGTTTTTGTATTTGTGTTTTATGTAATTTTGTTTACTTTTATTTGTTTTTATATTTTTAAGAAAGCTTTTTTCCATTTCAATTTTTTTGTTGAAATTGATATTTCAAGGCCCTCCTGAATGTTTGGCGCCTTGGCGGGGTTGCCAAATGTAGAAGCCAATGATTGTGTACTTTTTGGTAGAAGCTTGTATGATCTGACCGGGTAATGACGTGTGAGCAAAGGGCTCATAATTGTTACAATCCGGAATAAAAATATATGAATGGAACTGTGTATTTGTTCAGGGGATATGTTGAATTATTAAAATGTGTGTGAGTATAGGGCTCCCTGTTTTAAGCTAAAAATTCCTGAATAATTACCCTGGTCCGTCACAACATTTGAAAACAAACAACATCAGATGATAATTTTATTTTTTCACATTTAATAGGAAAATAGACTGTGGAATAAAATTTTTTTGTCGAAGATTTTGACGATTTCAATTATGGATAAAATTTTAATTAATTTACATATAAATGTATGGCCTTAAACCGGGAATTTCTTCCTTCATAAGATATAAAATATGGAATATTTAGTAACTAAATTATATTAGTTAGTATGCAAATAATTCAACCCATTTATGAAATTAATTTCATACACAAATTTTTCACATAAAATTTTATTCGTATCCATTCAGAAATTTGTTATTAAAATTGTAACTTATAAAGTCTTAACAATTTTATTGAAAAGATAAAAAAAATTCATAAAATTTCATGAAATTCATTCTTAGATTTTGTATGTAGAATTTTTAGAAGAAAGTTTGGAAGGCTAATTATTTCTACGGAAGAATAAGTTTTTCTTCGCCTTGTCAAAACAGAAACTAACAAAAAATATTTAACTTATGAAAATACTTCAGCTAATTTTCTAGAAATACAAAAAAATTCATAGTATACTTTTTTGCAGCTGAGCTATAACTGTCTTCGATATTTTCTCCGTCAACATAAACTTTATAAAAGTCTACTTTTAAAATTTAAAATCAAATTTAAGCATTTTTGTATGATCATTTTAATTACAATTCTCAAAATCTTCTTACCACAGTGAAAATAGAATCTGAAAAATAAACTGGCTTAAATATGTTTATGTGCACCAAATGAATTTAAATCATAAAAAAATAAAACACAATAATGCTATAAATGTTTTTAAATAGAAATTTTGAATAGTTCTCTTGATTTACAGAACTTCCAGTAAGTGCATCTTGTTTTGGTTACATGGCTACGTAGGAGGTTTAGAAACTTCATTTACAATCGTCTCACATTTTCCTAAGGCAACAAGTATTATTAATAAATACTTTATTACTAAGAAAACTGACTGGTTCGAAATTTGTAATTTCAGTATTAAAGAAAATTACCTTTTTAATGATATTCAATATTATAAACAGATTCCAGGCATTCCGATGGGTGTTACATTCTCCAGTTCACTTGCTAATGCCTTCTTGCACTTTTTGAAGATAAAATTATTAGACATAATCTAATTTACGGTTACAACTTCATAGATGATCTACTTATTTTAAATTTTGACAACTTAGATTTCATTATTAATTGTTATCCAAAAAAGTTAATCTTAATAAATCGAACTCTCATCAAAATAAAGGTGACTTTTCAGATATTAAAATAGAAATTTCTAAACAAAAACTTTGATTGGCCTTTTTGATAAAAGAGCTAAATTTAATTTCAATTGTAAAAATCTTTGTGATTATCATTCCAATATACATTCTAATGTTTTTAGAAACGTAATTTTTAGTCAAGCTAACAGAATCAAAAACATTTGCAATAATAGAAATGATTTTTTAATGGCTTCCAATGTTTTCTAAAGAATGTCATTGATAACCATTTCCCTTTTAATATTCACTGCATTAAAGATCTTATCCTTGAAAGCAGTCCGGAATATAAAATCTAAAAAAAAAACACTTTCTCTTTGCATTAAGGCTTAGAAGGAAACTAAGGGATTTTTATTAATTTGTCTAAATGATTTGATTCCCTACCCTTCCTGTTTTTCATCCTTCTGTTTGGCTTTTCTTTTCCTTTTTCAAATACAGATGGCGCCATGGTACTAGTCTTTCTTTACAAAGGAAAAAAGGGGAATTACTTATTTAGGCGGGAAGTTCGCGTTGGTTTGTAATAAAAGTGAGGACATTTTATCTCTCTTCTAATCGTGGATTAAGTTTATTTTTATGAAGGTTGTTAGTCAGCCCGATGGCTAATATTTTTATTTCAATCTTATTAGCATTTTTATGTTTGTGTTTGGTTTTCCTTTTTCTTTTAAAATGCTTATTAGATGGTACTAATCTCCTTTGTCTTTTCTTGGGAAATTTTGGGAAAGGAGAAGCTATATTTGGCGGAAAGCAAGTTTCTTACAGAAAAATTTCCCAAATATTTTGAATCCATTTCGAATTTAGTCTTTAACCCTTGACAAAGTGAACTAGAATTCATTCCTTGTATGTTTAATTCGATTATCTCAAAGTATTTTTCTTAGTTTTTTGCTTTTTTGAATGATTTTGATTCCCATTGGTTTTTTGTTTTTTGTATGCGGCTGCAATTGCGCGCTACTTTGTTTAAATTTTGTTATTTCTGTTTAAACTTTAAGTTAAAATGTTTTTAAATTTGTGTATTATACTTTTTCTAATTGATTGTTTTTAAACTCCATAAGCTCTGATATGCATTGCTCGAAATAAATAGTAAATTGAACTTTCTGGAAATAAACTTTGCAATATTAAGACTACACCGTACCCTAAAAATGCCAAATTATTGAAAATCTTTTTGCATTTTTCGATGGCCCATACGATTGGGAAACTTGACTCCAAATTTTAGATCTGATATCGAAATAGCTTTGAAGATTTTGAAGTTTTCTGAGTGTTGTCAGTCTCAAAATTTGACAGAGTGGTTAGTTTCGTTTTCATTTTGAAGCATTTTCCAATTCTTAAAATAAATAAATTAAAATTATTTTGTAAATAAATCAATTCCTTGGGTGAAATGGTTATAATAACTTCATTGTTCACTACCCAAATCATACCTGTTTTTCTATATTCTGCGTTCTTATTGAGTTCTCATTACTTCCTAACTGATATTCATAAAAACGACTTTTTCAAGACCAATATTAACTTTTACACAAAGTTTATTTTATTTAGAAGTTTTGCAGTACAAATTATTGTTTTTTATTCATTTTTCTGTTGAGAAAATGCCACTACCGAAAAAGTTATCGACTTGTTAAGAGGCAAAATGTTTTGATGAGCTGGCAGAGTAATATTCATAAACAGTAAAGGCATAATATTTCAAATAAGAAAAAATTATATTCAATCATATTGAGTTAAAATATTGTTTTAGTGTATTTTATAAGTTGTGAAATAACATAATAAAAAATTTGGAGCTCTACAAGCATTATTAGTTTTTGTTTCATGCCTTTACAAACTTTAAAATAACTATCAAAAATTAAAAAAAGAGTCGGGTCATCAAGCCTATGCTAACTTTTGTTCCCAAGAATATAAGAAATACAATTAATTGAAATAACTAAAAAATATAAAAAATTAAGAATTTTATAAGACTTTAAAAAGACTCTAAAAATTTCAATTTTTTTAAATTTTAAAATACTAACTCTTGCTAAAATGACGTTTTTAAATCGGAATCTATTTATTAATATAATCTAAAAATAAAGTCCATTATTTATTTTATTATTACTGTCTCCATAAAAGTTTTGAAAAAGAGTACTGTGTAGCCTTAACTTCTAAATGTAATGCTCTTGTGAATTTCCTGGTTACGAGAGAAACTGCTTATTTAAGCCTTAGATATTTGTCACTAGAATAGATTCAAAAACTGAAGAATATTAAAAACGCCTGAACGAAAGATTTGGATAAATTATTCAGCTGTTTTTCCAATTCAAATTAAATTCGTTTTGAATCTTTGTTTGATAATGGTCATTATAAATCGCTGTTAATTATATTTAAGGACAGAATCTATTTGAAACAATATAATATATGTAATATTTTAAATTTAATGAAGCAGATCATTTGCAGCTATGGGAATTTTTGTATTTTGGATTTAGAAAGATCAAAAGCACTACTGAGGTTACAAGTATTTGCCAATCTATTCAACAATTTGAAAATTATGCTATTTTTTTATAAACGCTCCTTTTGAAGCATCACGAGGGCTAGTTTGGGACGAACTTTGTAAATTTCAACAGCGGTCAGATGAGTAAAACGCGACATCTCCAAACTTTCGCACCACACCATTGGAGGAGGTTTGACCCACAACGTCGCCCACATACAAGATGGATCTTCAGTGGAATAGGGTTTCGAACCTGGATTCCTCCGATCACGAAACCGGACACTACCATTTGATCCCCGAAACTTATATAAACACAATGGACTGAATACCAGAATAATATATTTTCAAGCGATATTACTGCGATACATTTTAAGTAAGAATTAAAAGTTGCATTACATTTTATAACTTAAAAGTTCTTAATGTCGTACAGTCAACCTGCACTCTAAAACCTTAAGGTTGAGATGGCTCTCCTGGGTATTGAATGAATGATTGAATGTCTTATAGTACATTATCTCATCAAAGTTTTAAAAACTTGGAAGTGATATTTTAATATTTTTATTCCTTTTGTTTAATGTGCAAGAATTATTAAAGAGTAATAATTTGACTGAGTTTGAGAATTTATTGAATATGGGGAAACTCTGACATTTAGGGCCATAACGTCGTTTCTGGGCTTCCACAAATCTTTCGAAATGCTTCTGATGAGCGCTGCCCTTTGGAATTTAAGGCCCTGGGCACAAATGTGGTTTGGAGTCCTCAAAAATAAAGTTTTCTATAGTTTAACGAATGTGATTTCTCAAAGTAAAATCAGGATATCAATACATGAATCAACAGAATTAAACTAACTCAAATCTAACATAAACTGTAGTTCAAAGATAAACATTAACGGGTAAATCTTTATTCACTGTCGGAATATTTAAATAACTAATTATGACATGCGTATTTTTCCATGTCGATATCTGCATGTATTTTAATTGAGATAACTAGAATTTATTATTATTGTTTACTCTGTCAAAGGATCTTTTATGCGTGTGGTCTTTCAAATACAGTAAAAAATTACGCTAGATTTTATAATTTTATAACAAATTCTGATCTACATATGAGGTAAGTGGGTGTGGGCCGGATGGCCGAATTTAGAAACACTCTGTTCCTGATATGAGTTTAACAAATGTCTCAACTTCCTCTGTGTCACATGGGAACAATCCATTCAAGTACTGTATCAGACAGAATAAGGGAGTTGATTTCATAATCACTTATGTTTTGCTACAGCGGGGTAGGATTTAAACCTCAAGCATTCCGTATACTCCGTTGCTTAAAAATTTAATTTAGGCATCCTATAACTTCGGTTGTTTTTCTATTTTCGACTGACTGTCTAGTCTTTAAAATTTGTCTAATTCCCAGTTCTTAAATGTGCTTTCTGTTATCCAGTGTCATGGTTAGTAATATATTTTCAGCAAGTGCAAAAATTGCATTTGTTTACATTGTCAAGAGATTTAAGTAAATTTTCAGAAAACAAACGAGTTGTTTCAATTACTTAAAATACCTGTTTTGGGAAATATTTCCTGGTTTTAATATTTATCAACTGTGGAATGATAATAATGAATTTTCTTTCATTGGTGGAACGTCATCAACTCTATTGCAATCCAATTTCTGCCTTGGGGCATTCATTGGCGAAAATCCTTCCATTTTATGGATCCAGACACTGATATGGATGTGAGATTGAAGTCTGGACGAAATCCGGACTTATGGTCATCTTAGACGCACTTGAATGACGGATCTAGTGCCGTTGTATCAGGAATTGGAATCTCAAGGTATTAAAATGCCAATGTGCGTTAACAAGAGACTTAAATTTATTATTTTTGCCTCTCCTTTTAAATCAATTATAAGCATTATGATTTACGTTTGGTTTATTTATGAATAACTAAATTTATTTTTTGGGAGATAAATTTCTACAGATACGACAAATGTTTCTTCCGTTATTTCCTATCAAACTTTTCTCTTTTGCTTGCTTTTTCATTGTCTTCCTTTGCTTTATCTATTACGATACTTTACTTGTCACCGGGTTATTTTTTCAAATATGACATGTATAGAAGTAATTTATCTTCAATTTTTTTTCTAAGAGTAAGATATTTATTTTATGTATTTTGACACGAATTGCATGATCAGACGCTCTTGTGTGCCAATATGTTTGAATAGCAACGGAGTCCATTTTGCAACAATGCTTGCGAAGACGTGTGCTCCTTTACTGAGAAGTTGTCGAATTACATGTCTTTCCGAGTGCCCGAAAAAGCTCCTGAGTGAATTTTTTCAAACTCTATATGGAACTTGGGCTCTTGAACAATCGGGGCAGTTTTTCTTTTTTGCTAACCGTTCAGAGGACTTGCAGTCCATTCAACGAAGGGCTCGAAATGAAACATTAAATCATATAGTTTTAATAATTGGTACGCATGTTCTTGAGGGGCTGCTCATGATCATACTAAAAGTTCCCGATCCTGGGGACTAAGCTCAAGCGGCCATCTTGGATTTCATCCCTCCACCCTTTTTAGTTTTTCCTGAATATCTCGAAAACTATTCAGTTTTCAAATTGCAATTGATTTAACAAATTAAACATCGTAAAAGTCCCTACAAATGCATACTTTTATTTTTTGTAACTTTTATAGTTTTCCAAATAATGGATCTCAAAATTCGCCATCATCTTTGATTTCATCCGTCCTTTTTATTATTTCTTGAATATCCTGAAAACTATTCAATTTTCAAATTACATGTAATCAGAAAATTAAAGAACATAAAATTTCCTAAAAATACATGCTTTTTTGTTTTATCTTAATAATTGCAGCGATAATTGATTTCAGAATTTGCTATTAGTTTTACTCCCCCTTTTTAGTTTTTCTTAAATATCTCAGAAACTATTTAAGATAGGAAAAATTT
Source organism: Araneus ventricosus (assembly GCA_013235015.1). Taxonomy (NCBI): domain Eukaryota; kingdom Metazoa; phylum Arthropoda; class Arachnida; order Araneae; family Araneidae; genus Araneus; species Araneus ventricosus. Next base: position 2,722 of record BGPR01037830.1, on the reverse strand, counting down.
AAAGCATTTGTTTGTTGGGAATTTTACGATCATTAATTTGTAATCATCATTACATGTAATAGTTTTCGACATATAAAGGATGAACTAAAAAAGTTTTTATGAAATCCAAGATGGTGACGCGAGTCCACCCCCAGGACCAGGAACTACGTATGTTCATAAAGAGCTCCTCACGAATATGTGAAATTTTTGATTAAATGTTTTTTTCACCCCCATTTTGGACCTTCGTTGACTGGACATTTGACCAGAATAAGAAGGACGGACATTGGAGCTTCCCTCTCTCTGTCTTAAGCTTTCGACTCGGAAAGGATGGAAAATACAGCTTGCTTCTCAATGTGTTTTACCAATCAAATGATGCAGTAAGGAACGACGCCATTCTTGTAAGGGACTGAGCGATTCTGAGATATTACATCCGTAATGGGTAAACCAGTAATTGAAAAGGCTTGATAGCTAGGGAATTCAGATTTTGTATTATGGATTCTCGTTTAGGAACATGGAAAAATTTCTTGAATTCTAAAAAATCCTCCTTTACTAAATTTTCACGAGACTGCAATCCCTGAATCGCCACATAGTCCTTTTTCCATGAAGTTGAAACAAGTAAGTAAAGACTTTTTAACTTCTACGAATCCAAAATTCCTGAATTACCCCGTAACAACATTTTCTGAAACACAAAGAAAATGCAGTGAAATTCCATTGTGAATATGAGCTGTAATACATTATTACTGCTGAAACTCCTAATTCACCAGAGTGAAAAGATTTCCAGAGATGAACTTGTCTACTAATCCAGGCAACGAAGGGTCTGAAAAAGCATTAAATCATACAGAAAATTGTTTCACATGTTCGTGAGGGGCACCTTTTGAACATACTAAAAGTACCCGGTGATAGAAGAAAAGATCGCGTCGCCATCTTGGATTTCAATCCCCACATTTTTTTAGTTTTTCACTAATATTTCAAGAAGTACTCGATTTTGAAAATACAGAATTAAAATATCGAAAATTTTCCTACATTAGATGGTTTTATTTTTTTTCTAGCCTTAATAGTTTTCGAGATTATGGGTTTCAAAGTTTGCAGAATTATAAAGTCCTCCGCTAGGGGAGTCTCTAAGAGATGGATACAAGATTAAGTTCATTTTAAAGGTCAAATTGAATACTATACGAGGCCTTTACACTTTTTTGGCCAATTTTATGTGCTTCACTGTACTTCTTTTATGTATTCATTCATCGCATTGAGAAGTCAGTGGAATCTGGGGGCTTTCCTAGGCATAAGAAACATTGAACAGAAATGAGGTAACTACAGCACTGTGATTACAATATTTTTATATGGCAATGCTTGTAAAAGTCTATTTTTGTACTGTACGCTGTGGCGACTGGAATGTTTGTTATTTCCTGAAAGTGTGTTGCAGGATGATTCCTTATTTTAATGCTAGTGTTTATTCATTGTATGCTAAGTGAAGTCATAAAGATGAAGTCATAAGTGAAGTCATACTTCTGAAGAACACCAAAAATTAGCCGAAAATTATTTTTGTAATATGAAAAGGACATTTATTAAAGTGGCACTTGGTCTACAACTGCAATTTTGGTGTAAATACCGTATACGAAATTCCAAATTTCTAGCTTGTTGCGCTTTTAAATTATCTTGTTTTGAAGCAAGCAGACAGATATAATTTCGAAAAAGATTTGTTTTGCGCTCAAAGGACGTCTTAAACGAGGATATTAGTAAAAACATGTCGACTTTCATATCTCTCTTTTCGCTCGCATACGAGAAAGTAATGATCTGTGGAGTTAGACCATTATCTTTACAATTTATATAATTAAACAAGTATAAGATTAACTTTATATCACACGCATCGTTATTATCTTAATATTTATAAGTACAAAATAAAAAAATACGCATTCAAAATTCAATTACTTTATTCAAATTAAACTTCAATTTACCCAAAAATTTAAATTCCGACATATATTATACAAATTATCATAGAATGAGAATGCATTTCAAAGACAATAATATTTGTTATTGAAAAATTGAGAACATTTTTCATCCTGAGTTGAATGCATTTTGGAAACTCAAGTGTCTATTGGCATTTGCTTTGTTGCTTTAGGTGATCCAAATTTCTTAAAAGACAGCTCTGTGTGGAAAAAAGGAAACTTTAACGATTTAAAAGATTTAATATAATAAATATAAAACTGGAACTAGTTTGTGTTTTGCTGCCCGGGGCGGACTCGTAAAATGCCACCCTTCTATAAGTTAGATAGGTCGCATAAATATGAAAATAAAAAGCAAATTCAAAAACAAAGACATTTTACTTTTGAAGTAACACAGAAAATTGCAATGTAATTTTTCTTGCTATTTTATTTGTAAAATCGTTGATAGTATCATTAAAATATATTTCACTAGTTAAAATATTTTTAACATATAATAGTGAAAGATCCCTTAATAATACTGCAAGATCCCCGCGTTAATTTCCATTGATCTGATTATAATTAAGATGATATCGTTTTCCCAGTAGAATATTCTTTTAAAAAAGAAAAGGAACTCTTTTTTCCATACTTGAATAATTAAAATTTGAAAGGGAAATATTTTTTCTACAAAATAAAATTATGTTAAGTTTTAAATTTTAACGATATTCTAAAACACTTAAAACGAGTTGCCGAATTTGGACTGGCGCCTAGATTGGACTAGTAACATAATTCTATTAAATATTTGGGATGGAAAATTGGCAAATAAT
>BGPR01037828.1:0-14967 GCA_013235015.1 Araneus ventricosus | reverse complement strand
TGGTGGGTTTCCGGTGACAATACAATATTATGCAAAAAAAATTTGCAATCTATACCGATTTTAAACCTAACAAAATGATATTAAAATTTTAGCCCTAGATTTGGATGATAAAATTTGGAAGGTGGTAACCTCACGTTACGTAGGGTTGTAACAACACTACGAAGCTAACAGAGAATACGCTATACTTCCGGCGCTGCACCGATGAATGATGTAATAGCTCGTGTTTCTACGCGTCTTGGGTTTACTTTCTATTAGAATTCGCCAACCAGATTTTTTTAAACTTCGTGTGAGCCAAACGTTTCGCACTCAAGCAAAAAGAGAAAGTTGTGTAGATCGATTCTCTTTTTTTCTATTACATTGTTTGATAATAATTGTAAGTTATCACGTAATATATTACGGATTTATATTTCAGAAAGTGAATGTCATTAAATCATTTTAAAAATGAAATTGTACATATATATGTAATATTTTAATATGTGTTTTATATTGGATAATTCAATAATAGAATTTGGTTTATTATGCCAAACATGTCGCGTGTATTCGTGTTAGTCGTCACTAAAAAGTAGGAAAAATAAGGTGTAAGATTTTATTCATGCAAAAAAATGAACGCAGAAGTTGAAAATAATTTTTCTGATTACAGTAAAATGCATAGTTCGAATAAAAGCGTGGGCGCCTTCACATTCTAGGAATATTCCATTTGTTTAAGAAAAATACACACAGCGCAATTTTTTCAAATTCGAGATAATGTAATCGCAATCGCGCTGACTAAGAGAAATATATATATATATATATATATATATATATATATATATATATATATATATTTATATACAAACTTAGAAACACAAGACAAAAACTCAAGACACAATGGCAAAAAATAGACAAAAACCAAAATAAAATTGAAAAATATCATATCGAGCCGCTCGTCAGGAAGAGAAGCTCGCTCATAATATTAATTTGTGCTTTTTTCTAAAGCCCTGAATACGTCTCTTAAGTAGCGACACTCTTTTCCCCATAGACTTCGTGCCGCTTTCGATTTTGATTGGAAGTTGCCAGTCACATGGGTAAACAGCCGCCATGTTGGGTCTTTGCTTGAATGTGTGTATCGCGCTTTGCTCTATCTGTTTTACCCATTTTCGCTTTCATATTTATATCGTTTAATAGATACTTTAAAATTTGAAGATGCCCACTTGCTGTGCTGTTGGATGTTCGAACAGCGTGAAATCGGGCTTCAAATTATATCGTTTACCTATAGGTAAGCGTAATGCAGAGAGAAGAAAACAGTGGCTGCAAAGGATCGGGAGAGATAAATGGATTCCAAATGAAAATAGACCTACTAGAATAGAATAGAATTAAATTCAAGACCTACTATTAAAAAAATTAAATGTGAGTATATATAATTGAGTATTCTAAATAGGCGAATTATTGCCTCTTTATAATAAATAACTTTTGTATTGAAACTTTTTTGATAGCTACAATTTTTTATAAGTTATGAGCTAAAATGCCTGAAGATAGGGAAAAAAATTCAATTCTACAACTAAAGAAAGGGGAAAAAAATTCAATTAAGCGAATTATCACCTTATCAGAACGAACAACTTTTATATTAAAAGGTTTTTAGTGAAGATTTTGTAACAATTAATTATTTAACTTTAATTAAGTAAATAGTTAATTTTAATTAATCAAACAACTAATTTGATAATTAGTTAATTTGACAGATTACTTTAATTTGATATTTAACTAAACATGGCGGGACCAAGATTTGTTTAATGAAATCAATATAAAATAGCCAAAAATGATAGATATTTAAATAAGAGTTCCCTTTATCCTTTTTGCTATTGAAAAATATCTCCTTAACTTTAAAATAGTTTTGGGATTTTCTGCCTAAGTATTTGGTTTTAACCGTCAATGGAGATTTAAATTTACTGTTCAAATTGGCTGCATTCATATCCTATGCTTTAAACACACGTATTAAATTTGCCACTCACAATGTTTAATAATTTTTATTCTCTTATATGTTAAGAATTTAGTGACTATTATCTCTGTAACCAGGAAGTTCTCTAAATGAGCCCATTTTAGTACTATTTAAGTGTTTCATGTCATGTGATTTTACCATATGACAAAGTAATGTTCGCACAATTATATTGTAACCTAGATTAAATAAATTAATTTTTAAATCTAGAGTCTTTTTTCATTCGTTTCAAGAGTCAATTTCTTGTTACTGTCTCAGATAAGCTGGCTTAATGTTATCTAGGAGATATTTGCACTGCTGAGATGTTTATTTCTTTACGACTCCTACATGTTCAATGATTATGTGTTGAGATATAAAAAAAATTACCAATGTACTGACCGAAAAATCTATCATAACTTTTTGGAATGAAAAATGGAATGATAAAGCCTTGGTATAGTAAAAAATTAAATGTCATGAAAGCAGAATCACAGAGTAAATATTGCAATGTGTAGAAACGAAGCATTGTCCACGTCTGCATTGATCAATATGTAATATTTCATTACTTTTGTAACATTAACGTAAAGGAATCTACCTTTGCCTTCAAGTTTTCCGAAAAGGGATTTTTTAAAATTATGTTATAGATAATTGAAAAGTAAGTATTAAAACAAGCAGAAAATCCTATTTTAAGTAATTATTTCCTACTGATTTACGAATTATTCATATATATATATCTTTAATTATATATATTTTTAATTATATGTAAAAAGAATTTCCATGTATTAATTGATCTGGATCTCTAACTTGAACGGTTTATATTTGATTAAACATATATGTTTGTATCAAATACTATACTTAAATAAATTTAAATTTAAAAAAATCTGATTTAAATAAAAAAAATCCGATTTTTTTATTTTTAAAAAACATCATGATTTTTATCAACCCTAGTTTGGAGTAATTTATAACTTAGAAAGTCTTAGCAAAAAAAATTGAATATAATTATTCTTCAAAATGATCGCGAATTATTTCAAAACACGCATTTAGTTATTATGTGTTTTAATATAAAAAATAAATTATTATTTAAGGTAAAATTATTTTTTATATGTAGATCATTAGGTATTTAAGTTATATTTGGGAATCTGTAAACATTTGTTAATAAAAGTCCACATTCAATAAACGAAACTCCGTATTTCTCAATAGCAGACTCAAGGAGAGAGTGGCCGTTACCCCCCAAAATGGCGAACGATTGAACGTGTCGCTACTTAAGAGACGTATTCAGGGCTTTACTTTTTTCTACTAACGACAAACGAAATTCGTTAAAAAATTCCGCCATCCCCACTAAAAGCACAAGACAATTAAAATGGAAGAATTCTTAAATAAAAGATAAATACATTTAAGAAGATTTAAAAAGAATCGAAAGCAAAATATCCGAATACAAAAGACCTAGAATAAAATAAATAAAACAGCAGTATACACAAAAAAATAATAAAATACAAGCGAAGTACGCTTACCATGGCCAGGAAAAAACTAGCGTGTCCGTGAGGACCACGAGGAGAATGGACGCCAAACCAGTTATATATATATAAGTCTCTCTCTCTATATATATATATATAGAGAGAGAGAGATGGCGCGTATTGAAACGGCTACCCAACGTGAGCGGTGGCTATTAATATGTGTTTTATATTGGAGAATTCAATAATTAAATTTGGTTTACTATGCCTAACATGTCGTGTGTATTCATGTCAACCGTCACTAAAAAGGAGAAAATAAAATAAATAAATAAAAAAATTAAGGTATAAGTTTTTTTTTCAAAATGCACTTTAAATGAGAAAAAATGAGCCCAAAAGTAGAAAATAATTTTTCTGATTACAATAAAACGCATGATTCGAATAAAAGCGTGGGTGCCTTATATAGCACCTTATATTTTGTGTATATTTCTTAAACAGATGGAATATTCCTAGAATGTGAACTTTCAACTTCTGCTTTCATTTTTCGCATGAATAAAAGCTTATACTTTATTTTTTATTTATTTTATAAACCCATATATTCTGCCTGAATTTTAGGAAGATAGTAATAAAGTTAAATTAGTTAGGACATAAAATGCCTATAACTTACCACTCCTTTTTGAAACCTTCCTTCTCGAACATAAAATCCCCACTTCTGCGAAAGTTCATTCAAATTCAAGAACACAAAAGATCCCCCAATATTATTTTTGAACCAACTCGAAAGAGAAGTCGAATACAGAAACTACCTAGATGTACCACCTCTCTGAGTCTCCATAATTATGCGGCTATTGAAACAAATCTCGGAATGCTCATTAACTCGAGTTAAGTTGCTTTAAAAATGAAAACATTCATTCACCGTTTATTAAATTGTGGGATGAATTCTACGCATTATTCTTAACTGCCAACCAACTGTCTGAATTCCGATCTAATGCGAATTAAACTGATCTAGTAGCTGAATCTTTCAGTTGAAATGTTCGAATTGAATACCAACTCATAAATTTCTGAAATGTGAAGTTCGTAAGACTGATTTATGACTGTAGATATGTATACTCGTTACTGAGTTCTCTTAATCTCTAGATTGTGAATATTACGAGGCATCAGTGGCGAATACAGGATTTGGGTCTGGGGCAGGGCCGTATCGAGGGGGTGGCGAGATTGGCCCCCACCAATGGCGCAGGCAGAAAGGGGGCGCACAAATGACCATTTAAAAAACTTAGTTAAAGAGTTAGATTGGTACGATCTGCTGAGCAAATAAAAAAGAATTTGAGGATAAGTCTTCAGTCGCTCACTAAACATTACGGAAGTGGCTAGTTGTTTTGCCAAGCGGTCAAGTTGCCAGCATATCTGGTTGTGATCCCCTTACGGAAAGAGAAAGAAAGGGCCTGCGCCTTTCCTTGGAACAAAATGGCAAGTAGCTTTGTGTTAGAAACTGATGCGGCAATGAGCTGCCGCAGGGGAAAAGGGTCCCTCCAGCAAGGCGAAAAGGGTCATTATTTGACTATGGGTGTGGTTCTTGCCTAGAAATGGCAAAACAACATGCTTTTTCCTCTTTTTTGCATCTCATTTTACAGTCGTAAAATAGATGGACAAGGGAACTCGCATGCCTTAAGAATCTTCTTCGAACCTCTAAGACGCTGATAAGAGGGGAGGGAGATAAAAAAATTCATGTAATTTAACTATTAAAATCTCAAAGGAAAAGGAGAATCGCGCTTTTGCTTAGAGTTTGCTGTTACAGGGTGGGGAGGTCTTATTTTATATTGTTTACTATATTGTAGGAAGGATAAAGGGGCCTCGTCCTTATTGGACAAGTGGTCCTTTGGTGTTTCTTTAGTGGCAAATAATACGAAGGAAATGTTTCTTTTCTGTTTTTGTTTCATCAGAGAGTGGGCACATAAAGAAATACTCGGACATTTTCATTCCTTTCTAAGGAGATAAATTAGTTCTAAAGATGTGAGCTCAAATTATTTCTTTATTTTTAAATTTCTTTTGTATTAAATACTTGCCGCCTTCTACTGCCAGCTGATTCGCCCATTTTATTAATTATATATTATTTATGCCGGCCAATTTTAAAAACATCAACTTATTTAATTTTTCGCAAGCTAACTTGAACTAAATTTTAAGGCAATATGTTTTGCATCTAATAAAATTAATGACTTTGATTTTTACATTCATTTGCTAAAAAAGTCTTATGCAGAATGGCTCTTTAATATCATTAAATTCAATGAAAATTACTTTTTATTTCGATCATGCATAATTCAGATTTGAATTACATTTATTACACTTTATTTATCTGACTATAACTTGAATGTTTTACCTAATTATTACAAATAAATCGATGGTTTGGTTTTCATTGAAGATTATCTGCTCTAAGTGAAAAAAATGAATTTTAGATCAGATCTAAAGAGTAAATCTATCACAATATAATATAGTAAATCTATTTAAGAAGTATATTCATTTCAAGTAGCAAAGAATTAACAAAAAATTAGACTAAAAAAACTGGAAAAGCAACGAAAATAGCAGCATTTCACTACAACAAAAGAAGGTTTTATATTGTAATAATCAAAATAAATTTTTAGATCTCGTTTTTGAACATAAGAGAAACATTAAATTAAACATTAAGAGAAATATTAAATTAAAGATTTGATGAATCAGCGAAATTGGTTTGACTTTCAATCCAGCATTGTTGTAAATTATGCATAAAAATATTTTTTTTAATTTAAGAAAAAATTTAAGAATTTAAAAATTAAGTCAGATTTAAGAAAAAATTACACGACAACTAGACTGTTATCATTTGAAAGATAATTTTTTTTTCAAATATAAGACGGTTTAAAAATTATTTTTTAATGATAATATTTCCGGCTATTATCGCTGGCGCCCCCCCCAAAAAAGGGGGGTGGGTAGGGTTGGATGGATTTAGAGGTTTAAAAAACTCACTGAGATGTACTTTGCCATCCTTCATAGTAGGTTTGTACCAAATTTGGCAACTCTTGGATCAACGGTCTGTCTTGTAGAACGCCTACAGACAGTCACCTATGCGCTTTTATTAGTAGTACAAATATGCATACAAAAGCATGATTACAAGTAAAATATAAAATTGACATTATGGTATTTCGTGTTAAGAGTTTATTGCATCAAAAATCTAATGCAACTATTCTACACCAAAATCATGATCTCCTTGACTTTTACTTAACTGATTTAACCATAAAATTTTGCTTTTGTCTTTTGAAAAAATTAACATTTTTGCTTGATATTGATGAAATTTGGGGCATATGCTCTTCAAAACAAGAGTAGAATCACAATCAACTTTTCAAAGATCAAAAGATATTTAAAATTTCAGTTAATATAAAAGTAGGCAAGATTTTGCGGTTTTTTCACTGTATTTTTCAAAAATATCATCTAAAAAAGGCTTTTTACGTCATTTTAAAATTCAAAAATATGTATATATATCTTTTTAATGATACCAATTTAATAACTGTACAATTCTGTTCTTCATTTCATTGCATTATAATAGATTGCGTTGTAAATAGATTTAAAGGACAAATGTCAAAACATGTAAATATATTAAAAGATTAGACAAATTAATCAATATGACTTACTGTTTCTTAGAACAATAAATAACAGCTGCATGACTAAATTATATAAAAACATCGTACTTGCTTCTATTGCTACTAGTGGTAGTAATGGTCAAAAATTAAAAACATTTTAAAAGAAAATTCAAACATTCTGAATGCAATGCTTTCTTATAATCCAAAGTATTTTAATTCTAAATTTGTTATCTCTAGGCATTATCCCCTGTAAAACAATATTAATTTGAACTTATATGTTTAAAATACGGGTAATTTCCATCTTACATGCAGCCGCCAATTAGAGCAGGAAAAATTACGACGTGATAATCTGTCATAATCAAGTACCAACATTGCTTTTTTGCACGTAGGTTTTATAGTTAAAAATTCTCTTCTAAACAGAATGTCACTTGACTGACCGTCGTGTTTCTCTACAGTTTTTATTCATGGAAATATACTTTTAAAACCAGAAATCCAAAAATATCCTCTGGATTGTTTTATTTTGAAGCCAACAGCATGTATTTAAACCTAATAAAATTCAAAACATTAACATCAATGGCTCCTTTTATTTTCATTCCATCAAACACACCCTTTATTCGTTTTCCTACGTACACGACACACATCTTCAGATATGGAATGCTCTACCGACCATCCATGATCTAATCAGCTTTAATTTTGAGAAGAGAAATGAGATATTACACCCAAAACTTATTAACTTATAATTGCTTTTCAGATAATACCAGAGTATTTGAAACAAACACTCCGAAGCACTTTACACACCAATGCGTGGTAATATTCACAATCCAGAGATTACGAATCCTCAGTTACGAGTGTAGGTATCTGCGGCCATAAATTAGTCCAACCAATTTCACGTTTCACAAATTTATGACTTGGGGAACAATGCGAGCATTCCGACTGGAAGATTTAACTACTGACACAATTTAATTCGCATTAGTTCGGAATGCAGAGAGTCGGTGGCGGTTAAGAATAATGTTGAGAATCCATACCACAATTTATTAAAGTGAAGATGGATGTTTTCGTTCTGAACGTAAAACAGTTTGGGAGAGAAAACAATGAAACTTTTGTTTGAATAATTGTGAGGATTCAGAAGCCATGCAGGGTTCTCTTTAGTTTGACTTCCTACGGGTCGGTTATATAGAAATTATTGATTGTTGAATATTATTTTATGTACTTTGTGTGTCATGCGATGAATAGAAAGCTTTAATTTCGACACACTACAGGAAGGTAAATGAAAATGTATAATGAAAATGTATGAAATGTATATATATATATATATATATTCATTGTATTATATTATATATATCATTGTATTATATTGCATTATATATATATATATATATATATATTGGGCATACCATTGTTAGCAAACTAAAATTCATCAAGACTTCCACATTTCTGACTAAAAATCGTTTCGCTACTATCATTTTGTGTGAAGATTGGGTCTTAAATTCTTACAGAATACCCATTCTAATGCAAACTAACGATTCCTTTCTTTAAAATTTATTTACCAAACGTTGAGCTTCCTTTTCTATTCAAAAGTTCTCAACAACGTATGGAAATGTAAACTGACGTTGATATGACATTTCGTCCGCTTGAATTGAAAAAGATGCGTTATTTGCCCAGTCGAATTTCCTTACTTTAGAGAAGAAGGAATAATATTCCCCTTTAAAAGCAAAGGTAGCAATGTAAATTAAGTCCCATCTTCATTTTTGTTTCAACTGGGGAAATCTCAAGTGGAATGCTTGCGTATATGATGGATTTTATTCGGCATAATGCAAGAATATCTCTATTTGTGTTTGATACTTTCCACCTTGAAACAGTAACAGTGGCTTTAAAAAAATTAAACATGACAAATTTTGTATTGAACAAAAGACTGTTTTAATACGGTCAATTTTTCTTTTTAAATATATTAAATAATCAAAGCGTTATAATCAAGATTTTTTTATTTATCATGTGTATTTTATTACTACCAATCATTTTCATCACTGTTTCATACATGGATTTCAAGTAAAATACAGATAAAATACAAATAAAATGTACTTTTATTTTTTAATTTCATTTTGTTGTAATGATGTTTTTTCTTTGCAATTCTGATGAGTTGGATGACATCTACATATAGTTTTTGTGTGAAAGTTTATGATTTCATTTTCACTCCTCTTAACCGATCAATCAAGAATACTCTACACGTAAAATAGAACAAGTTTCATAGTTATTTGGAGATAGTAATATTTAATTCGATATTCAGAAATTTTCTGAATATCGAATTACGTCTTTTTAAAAAGCAATAATAAATGCTCAACAAAAGTTTCAGTAACGCAGTTTCAGAAGTACTTCAGTAGCTTAGAAACGTAAAATTCCCTAATGAAGGCAAGACTTTTATATAATTTTAGAACTGACGGTCTACCACTTAAATTTCAATAAGCATTCCAAATATGTTAGCTTCAAGTTATTAATTGTTAGTAATTGAATATTAATCTACCATTTAAATTCCAATAAGAATTCCAGATATTTTGGCTTCAAGTTCTAATTAAGTTATTAATTGAGAAATACTATATTATTCTTAGAAACAACAAAGCCTCTTCATTACTTCATTTAATTTCATGAAATATTAGCTTCCTGAGGCCTTACAAATGGTTGAGTAGGCTGGGGCTGTTATGTATGATATATTAGCCATGTCCAACATCTACCCTTATATTCGACTAACAAACCACAATGTTATAAAAATTAAATATTCAGAATTTCTCTAAATTAAGATATTGTTTTACACCAAAAGTAATAGCAATCAATTACAACACAAGGATTGAATCTCATTATTTGCGATAGAAGAATAAATAAATATCAGATTATGTGAGGAAATTTCCAAGTAATTTCATAATCAACATCAAAAATTATGTTATCCTACAAAATCCTAACGAACTTCATTTCATTTGATTTCCATAAATTTCCTCCCCTTGCGTATTCATTCGCATATATTTTATTTTTCAAATAACGTTCGATGTATTGGGGTTTTAATCATAACTACTGAAGATAAGTAGGAAAATTGTAATCACGGTGCTAATAAGATTGAAGAAACGAACATGAAATCCGATAATAATATTTGAGAATTAATTTGGCTGAATGTGTCTTAAACTCATGTATTTTATGGATCAATCGAAAACAAAGCGCGTGAAATCAAATTTAGAATTCTAACTCGAATTTTAATTTTTACGAGACAACTGAAAAATAATTAGGGATAAAACTAATTAAAAGTGTTTAAAAAGTTTTCCTTTCAGGGGAGTTGGAGCCCTAAGTCCGAAAATGGTAAATTGACCACTTCGATGTACCTTTTCTCAAAATCTGTTATAGATTCATGTTTGAAATTTTTTATACAAGTAAAGCACATTTTTCTCATTATACAAAAATGATTTTTAAAAAAAATCAAAAATTTATTTTTTACAAATTTTTTGTGTCAAAACCAAAAAATGTTAAATTGGCCACTTCGATGTACCTTTTCTCAAAATCTGTTATAGATTCATGTTTGAAATTTTTTATACAAGTAAAGCACATTTTTCTCATTATATTAAAATGATTTTTAAAAAAATCAAAAATTTATTTTTTACAAATTTTTTGTGTCAAAACAAAAAATGTTAAATTGGCCACTTCGATGTACCTTTTCTCAAAATCTGTTATAGATACATGTTTGAAATTTTTTTATAAAAATAAAGTACTCATTTTTAATTATACCGAAATGAACTTTTAGTTAATTTTAAATTTTTTATAAATTCACAAAATATTTAATTAGACACAGTGAAATTTTACCCTATTTTGACACAAAAAATTGTAAAAAATAAAGTTTGAGTTTTTTTAAAAAGGCTCATTTCAGTACAATGAGAAAGGTGTACTTTACTCGTATAAAAAGTTTCAAACATTTAACGATAACAGATTTTGAGGAAAGGTACGTCGAAGTAACAGGGTCCGGGTTAACGGACTCAGGGTTCTAACTCCCCTTCAGTCCGCGTGGGTAAAAGATTAGTCAGAATTAATGGAATGCAGAAAAAATAAATAATTGACTTATAAATGAGAGATTTATTTGAAAGCTAATATTTAACTATAAATGTGATGAATTAAATGTGACAAAATTAAAGTAATGAATTATATATATATAATGCTTAGATTACATGTACAATATCATTAACATTAGGTTTTACCTCCATCGTAGAGGAAAAACTTTAAATAAAACAATTAAAACAACTTTGATTTTAGATATAAAAAGATAGCTTTCACGCCTTTGTAGGCATGTGTACATGATTAATTTTATAATCTCAGTAATCTACCGAAATTTCCTCTCATATAATGTCAGATTAATGTGTTAGACACAAAATATTTCTTCGTAAAATCTAAAATACTAACTACACTCATTTCGTTCTTCATGAGCTTTTATTCAACTTGACTGTCGTGTCCTCAAATCTTGAGATCGATTTCTTATCCACTTCCAATCGAGCTATAGCTTTGAAATTTAGCACAGTGGTGGGTTTCCGGTGACAATACAATATTATGCAAAAAAAATTTGCAATCTATACCGATTTTAAACCTAACAAAATGATATTAAAATTTTAGCCCTAGATTTGGATGATAAAATTTGGAAGGTGGTAACCTCACGTTACGTAGGGTTGTAACAACACTACGAAGCTAACAGAGAATACGCTATACTTCCGGCGCTGCACCGATGAATGATGTAATAGCTCGTGTTTCTACGCGTCTTGGGTTTACTTTCTATTAGAATTCGCCAACCAGATTTTTTAAAACTTCGTGTGAGCCAAACGTTTCGCACTCAAGCAAAAAGAGAAAGTTGTGTAGATCGATTCTCTTTTTTTTCTGTTACATTGTTTGATAATAATTGTAAGTTATCACGTAATATATTACGGGTTTATATTTCAGAAAGTGAATGTCATTAAATCATTTTAAAAATGAAATTGTACATATATATGTAATATTTTAATATGTGTTTTATATTGGATAATTCAATAATAGAATTTGGTTTATTATGCCAAACATGTCGCGTGTATTCGTGTTAGTCGTCACTAAAAAGTAGGAAAAATAAGGTGTAAGCTTTTATTCATGCAAAAAAATGAACGCAGAAGTTGAAAATAATTTTTCTGATTACAATAAAATGCATAGTTCGAATAAAAGCGTGGGCGCCTTCACATTCTAGGAATATTCTATTTGTTTAAGAAATATACACGCAGCGCACTTTTTTCAAATTCGAGATAATGTAATCGCAATCGCGCTGACTAAGAGAAATATATATATATATATATATATATATATATATATATATATATATATATATTTATATACAAACTTAGAAACACAAGACAAAAACTCAAGACACAATGGCAAAAAATAGACAAAAACCAAAATAAAATTGAAAAATATCATATCGAGCCGCTCGTCAGGAAGAGAAGCTCGCTCATAATATTAATTTGTGCTTTTTTCTAAAGCCCTGAATACGTCTCTTAAGTAGCGACACTCTTTTCCCCATAGACTTCGTGCCGCTTTCGATTTTGATTGGAAGTTGCCAGTCACATGGGTAAACAGCCGCCATGTTGGGTCTTTGCTTGAATGTGTGTATCGCGCTTTGCTCTATCTGTTTTACCCATTTTCGCTTTCATATTTATATCGTTTAATAGATACTTTAAAATTTGAAGATGCCCACTTGCTGTGCTGTTGGATGTTCGAACAGCGTGAAATCGGGCTTCAAATTATATCGTTTACCTATAGGTAAGCGTAATGCAGAGAGAAGAAAACAGTGGCTGCAAAGGATCGGGAGAGATAAATGGATTCCAAATGAAAATAGACCTACTAGAATAGAATAGAATTAAATTCAAGACCTACTATTAAAAAAATTAAATGTGAGTATATATAATTGAGTATTCTAAATAGGCGAATTATTGCCTCTTTATAATAAATAACTTTTGTATTGAAACTTTTTTGATAGCTACAATTTTTTATAAGTTATGAGCTAAAATGCCTGAAGATAGGGAAAAAAATTCAATTCTACAACTAAAGAAAGGGGAAAAAAATTCAATTAAGCGAATTATCACCTTATCAGAACGAACAACTTTTATATTAAAAGGTTTTTAGTGAAGATTTTGTAACAATTAATTATTTAACTTTAATTAAGTAAATAGTTAATTTTAATTAATCAAACAACTAATTTGATAATTAGTTAATTTGACAGATTACTTTAATTTGATATTTAACTAAACATGGCGGGACCAAGATTTGTTTAATGAAATCAATATAAAATAGCCAAAAATGATAGATATTTAAATAAGAGTTCCCTTTATCCTTTTTGCTATTGAAAAATATCTCCTTAACTTTAAAATAGTTTTGGGATTTTCTGCCTAAGTATTTGGTTTTAACCGTCAATGGAGATTTAAATTTACTGTTCAAATTGGCTGCATTCATATCCTATGCTTTAAACACACGTATTAAATTTGCCACTCACAATGTTTAATAATTTTTATTCTCTTATATGTTAAGAATTTAGTGACTATTATCTCTGTAACCAGGAAGTTCTCTAAATGAGCCCATTTTAGTACTATTTAAGTGTTTCATGTCATGTGATTTTACCATATGACAAAGTAATGTTCGCACAATTATATTGTAACCTAGATTAAATAAATTAATTTTTAAATCTAGAGTCTTTTTTCATTCGTTTCAAGAGTCAATTTCTTGTTACTGTCTCAGATAAGCTGGCTTAATGTTATCTAGGAGATATTTGCACTGCTGAGATGTTTATTTCTTTACGACTCCTACATGTTCAATGATTATGTGTTGAGATATAAAAAAAATTACCAATGTACTGACCGAAAAATCTATCATAACTTTTTGGAATGAAAAATGGAATGATAAAGCCTTGGTATAGTAAAAAATTAAATGTCATGAAAGCAGAATCACAGAGTAAATATTGCAATGTGTAGAAACGAAGCATTGTCCACGTCTGCATTGATCAATATGTAATATTTCATTACTTTTGTAACATTAACGTAAAGGAATCTACCTTTGCCTTCAAGTTTTCCGAAAAGGGATTTTTTAAAATTATGTTATAGATAATTGAAAAGTAAGTATTAAAACAAGCAGAAAATCCTATTTTAAGTAATTATTTCCTACTGATTTACGAATTATTCATATATATATATCTTTAATTATATATATTTTTAATTATATGTAAAAAGAATTTCCATGTATTAATTGATCTGGATCTCTAACTTGAACGGTTTATATTTGATTAAACATATATGTTTGTATCAAATACTATACTTAAATAAATTTAAATTTAAAAAAATCTGATTTAAATAAAAAAAATCCGATTTTTTTATTTTTAAAAAACATCATGATTTTTATCAACCCTAGTTTGGAGTAATTTATAACTTAGAAAGTCTTAGCAAAAAAAATTGAATATAATTATTCTTCAAAATGATCGCGAATTATTTCAAAACACGCATTTAGTTATTATGTGTTTTAATATAAAAAATAAATTATTATTTAAGGTAAAATTATTTTTTATATGTAGATCATTAGGTATTTAAGTTATATTTGGGAATCTGTAAACATTTGTTAATAAAAGTCCACATTCAATAAACGAAACTCCGTATTTCTCAATAGCAGACTCAAGGAGAGAGTGGCCGTTACCCCCCAAAATGGCGAACGATTGAACGTGTCGCTACTTAAGAGACGTATTCAGGGCTTTACTTTTTTCTACTAACGACAAACGAAATTCGTTAAAAAATTCCGCCATCCCCACTAAAAGCACAAGACAATTAAAATGGAAGAATTCTTAAATAAAAGATAAATACATTTAAGAAGATTTAAAAAGAATCGAAAGCAAAATATCCGAATACAAAAGACCTAGAATAAAATAAATAAAACAGCAGTATACACAAAAAAA
>BGPR01037827.1:0-13229 GCA_013235015.1 Araneus ventricosus | reverse complement strand
CATAAAATTACAGAACAGTGATAAAAAATAAAGAGCGGCAACGTTGTACAGTGAATCTTCCAAACTTTCTTGTGAGGGCTTCGGGACCTCTCGCCCGCTTTAGCCAAAATTATTGCTATATATTTTTATTATTTGGGGTGTTTGGTTGAGGAAAAGGGGGAGCTGGAATATGTAGAAAATAAGTGAAAAAATTGCAAAAACAAACCAGAAAAACAGGTCATTTTTGTTGATTTTTTTTAAATTTAAGGAGACAAATCCCCCCTTGCTACAAATGTTCATATTTTAGAACTTATCACCTCTGTAGCCCCTCAGAAGACATTTAATGGTTAAAACAATGCTTCCCCCCCTCCAAATCAAATTCATGAGCATAAAATTACCAAACAGTGTTACAAATGGGGGGGGGGGGGGCCCCGGGAAACGGGGGGGGGTGGGGGCAAAATGGGGGCCAATTTTGGATTTTTTTGGTCATTTTTAAAAAGTATCAGGATGGAAGGGTTGCAGGGCGAATTTTTTTTTTTTTTTTTTTCTTTTTTGCAGAGCAGTGTTATCCGTCACAGCCCGGACAGTGACGGTTAATCGAAAATTTACTGTAGGGGAAGGTGGTGTACCTTGGACATAAGTGTACCTTGAACCTATGCGATTTTAGTGCCATCTGTATAGATGTATAGAAAATGTTATATGTATTTTGTACACTTGCCACCAGAGGTCCAGTGTACCTGAACTTACTTGTCAAGGTGCTCATTTGAATGAATGAATCCTGAAAAAGGAAATTGACCCGTCAAAAGTAATTTTTTTCCTGTTGAATTTTGTGTTAATAGTTCCTAAACATACATAAATTACTTTATAGTAAAATGCCTAACTTATAAAGCACAGTTTTAGCTATAATAACATGTGTTAGAAATTATGTTAAGTCTAACCTCAATTTAGTAGTCAGCCATTTTCCATGAAATGGCCAAGTGGTGTACCTTGGACCATGCCCAAGTGGTGTACCTTGGTGCATGACGACTACATGGTCTACCACTTATGTTGTGGAAAAATGTGATGTTATGTGGAAGTTACCATATCCCGTGTTGACTGGAGGATCTGAAAGGCAGCTTCGGAAATTAACATTTGGAATTGACTTGTCTAATTACAATGTTGGTTAAGCCTACTCATAGGAATGAAACTGTTGCTGTAATAATTTTATATTCAGTCTAATCTAAGACCTCATTAAGTAAAAGTGCTCATTAACATTTTTCTGTAGCTAAAATACTAATAAATGTTTATGTTCAAACTATTCGGCTAGAGTTTTTAAATCTAGAAATGCTGGTCCAAGGTACACTACCCATGGTGTACCTTGGTCCTATTTGCACTTTTTTTAAAATTGTAAATAATGCACTGAAATACTTTTTTAAAAAATCTACAAAAAATATATGTTGTGTATAAAGGCCTAAAATATGAAAGAAAAATGGTTTTGTTACCTTTCTTTTAGTAATTATCCAATTAAAAAGTAAAAATGGGACCTAGGTACATCACCTTCCCCTACTCTAAAAATTAAAAATTTTCATGCAAACACAACTTCTCATTTAATAAATCAAAACATTGTTTTATGAAACATTTTACTTTTTTCAATGACAATAAAAGTCTTTCCTCACTTTGCATGTGAATCCTGCAATATCCATTTCGGTTCTAGTCAATTCAGACATGAGTTCTCGGGATTTAGGACCCACTACATTAAGAACCGTGTACATCGATGTCACGTCACTCATGGAAACTGAACCATCCTTTGGCATGTGTCTCCTCATCCATTCACTGATGCGTGTTTGCTGTGCCGTTGGTGACATCATAAAATAGCTGAAAAGTACAGATAGAACAGGTAGTAAAAATTATTTCTTTATGGCAACTCTATTTTTACACCCTTTTATTTGACTCTACTTGTTTCATGTTTGTAAAGAAGCAATTGTTTCATCAATTTTTCACTCACTTTCTGATGTGAAGAGTTTACAAATTTTGTACACTTGGGTATTGTTCGAATCTGTAAAGTTGTTTCCCTGACATGCTAACCTTGGTGAAAAACTAATTTGGAGACCATTTTGGCAACAAAAGGAATCTTCTAGAAAAGTCCTGAAGTGTGGTCTTACTCTGCTGGGAGCCAGAAATATCAAGAACCTTCTACAGATTACATCACTTCCTATGTATTGGCGTCACGTCCTGCTGAAAAGGTATAAAAGCAAGCTCTCAAACTAAGAGAGTCAGTTCAAATTTGAACAGCAGTGGAAGCTGATAAGACATGGAGCGCTATTGGAAGTGCTGTGTCCGAGATTTATTGGTGATCTCTGTTGAAGATTTATACAAGTGTTGTTTTATAACCTGTGCTACGTTTGTTTTCCGAGAAAATTTGTAGAATAAAGAGCTTTATTTTTTTATCCTGCTTATTAAACTGCGTTCGTGTATACCCATCAGACAATTTTTGCAACAGTATTCTAGATGACAATACACTATTTCAATATTTTCAGAACTAAATTATCAGTTAATTAAACATCGCACCTAATGTATAAACTCATTAAGTTTGTGGTGGTGTGGATTGAAATTATAAACACTCGATGTGCGCACCATCTGTTACAGAGAAAACATCAAGTCGGTAATCCAGCTCCAATCATCCTTAGAAAACCTTCCTGAGCCAAAAAGAAGGGAGTTTTGTTTGTTGGTCTGTGAATATGATAACATAAAGACAGAAAAAGCTGGATGATTGAAATTTGGTCCGTGCTTTTCACACAAAAACAGTCAATTCCCTTCCACTTTTGGATGAAATATGTCAGTGGGAAGTGTATCTGTCTGTCCACTCTTGAGCATGTTAACACAATAACTCAACCAGCGGGAGTGGCTTCCCCGAAACTTACTTGCATATGACCAGTAATATGGGGTGGGTAAATACCCAGGGGATATGTAAATATTTTTGTGTTATATAACCCATGTATTTACCCAAGGCCTTGGTATTTTGCGAAAAAATTATGAATAGTGATTTACAATGAAACATAAAATTTATGTATTCCCAAAAACTTGATATTTTGCAAAAAAAAGTGTATTTGACCCGCATTCCATGTGCATGAAAATTGCTAAAATATGCAATTTTTATGCACTTTGAGGGTATCACAACTAATAAGATTTTATTTAACGTTTTTGAGTAAGAAATTTTATTATAGATAACACACAAGACTTCACCACACCTCTGGTTCCATCTCGTCCATCTGGAGAATGTCAAAACGAATTTTCAATTTAGGGGGGTTGCCATAATTTCGAAAAATTGCTCGCTACTATTTCCTTCATAGACTGCGCCAAAGCGAAAGGAAATCATACTGTAAACAACAGTTTGGCGGTAGTTTACTGCCGCCAATACACGACAGCAATTGCAACCAAATATGCAATTTGAATGCCTTTTTTTCAACTGATTGACATAAAAATTTAACACAAAACTACAATTAAGGTTAGAAGGCCACATACAAAATTTCGTTTATCCAAGCAATTTTTTAAAGAAGTTATTGCATTCAAAAGTATGTGATTATACAGACAGACAGATAGTCACCCCTTTCACGGATTGGATCCAAAATTTGATACGAACCTATATTCCTGATAAGAAAAATGTGTACCAAATTTTATCCACCTAGCTATTCAAGTTTGTGAGTTATCACGTTCACATTAACACGGATATACAGACAGACTTCCTGTGTACGGATTTTGCCCAAAATTTGATAGAAACCTACAAATTATGTGTCAAGTTCACATAACAAATTTCATCCCCGTAACTCTAATAGCTTTTGAGTTATGATGTTGACAGACAGACACAATTCCAAAATTGTGTTTTTCGGACTCAGGGAGGTCTAAAACATGGAGATTCGTCAAAATCTCAAGTTTGAATTTTTTGATGATTACAATACTTTCTCTTTTTATACTTCGTATATGAGAAAGTAAAAAGAAAGATGAGGAAATATTTTCAGCTAACTGAACTTCGGATATAAATTTATCAAAGTATTCAATACACTATTAATTTTATGCTGTCTTGAAATCATACTGTTTTTGGTGGTCATTCAGTACAATATCAAATGCAAAAGTACCATCAAAATACTTCAGTACAAATCCACCAACAGCAATGGCGAATCCAGGATTTGGGGACGGGGTTAGGTAATAAACATTTTGTATCATTGGAACTTCATGGCTAATGTAAGTAAAAACACTTAAACTTTACTTACCTGACAATAAGAATCACAAAGGACAATACAATACTTTTGATAATTTAATAAACACACTGAAATAAGTAGCCAAAAATATTTTCGACTGCATTAATGCTACAAGTACAAGTGGAATGACTACAAAAGAGAGAAAAATGTCGATTCTGGTAAGCCAGAAAGCAATGTTGGCCCAGTTTTTTAAAAAGAGATTAAGAACAAACAGGTGTAGTGATTTGAAAGAAAAAAGCAAGAATTTTCGTTTAGCTCTGGGGGATGCAGCAGCCCCTTAGCAACCCCCCCCCCAGATTCACCACTGACCAACAGTGTTTATTACAAAAATGATATATTATAATAATGTTTTTTATTATGATTTGAGATAATTATTGTTTAGGAACATGATTATATCTAGATACCAATGACATAAGTATAGGAGGGAGAAAGTTATAGATAGCCCCAGGTACAAGCCTTGCGGATACTGTAATGGCAAAATATTACTGCAGTTGGGTCATTCTCATGAAAAAGGTACAAATAGCTAAAAAAAAATTTATTTTACAAAAGTATGTAACAAATCTTCAAAATTGCATGGATGTTTCCATTTTAGCTTAATAAATAAACCTTATATTAGTGGTCAATTTTTTTTTTTTTTTCATTAATTTTGACCTGTCTATGAAGGAGACATGATAAGTCAATGGAACTTTTACATTTTTAACGAAAGCATAATTGACTAATTCTTGAGCAGATTTGGTACAGGTTTATTTCTTATAATTAAATAATAAAATTAGTTATTATAAACCAGAACAAAAAAACTTAACCTTTTAAAATAAATAGCACTTTTTTTAAAATAATGGCACTAACTGTGCATTAGTTAAATAACATTTACAAACAATTTCAAATAAATGAAAGTCAACATTTTGCAGGAAAGTAATCACTTGATAAGGAATATCATATAAACAATCTAGTAAGTCTCATATTAAGTTTTTTCTACACTCTTCTCTTCTGAATTTGAGCATCTGACTGCTTTGTCTTTTTTTTTTTTTTTTTTTTAATATTCCCATTTTTTTTTTAAAAAATAAATTTAGCTATTAAAATATTTTCAAACATTATTGAAGCTTTAATATTATAAATATTCTATATGAATTGTTTACCTTAATTCTTTTTGAGAATACAATTTCAATTTTTTTTTGACAAAAGAAAATCACTAAATTTCATAAAAAAATATCTACCAAAGAACTTTTAATTGATATTATTTTAATTTATCTAATTGTAGCATGATTTTTGAGATTTTAACTCATTCACTGACAATGCCATCCTCTCTGTGGAGATGCTGTGTCCACAGAGGGGAATTCCATGGAGAAGACAAAAACTAAGTTTTGAATTTTTAAGTGCTTCAGTTTTTATGTGGCTAAAGTGGTATGCTTATTTTTATTAAATTCGATATTAAACCTATCAAAATTTTATTATTTAATTATAAATTAGATTTTTCTTAATTCATTTATGATGTCCACAGAGTGGTCGCTGAGAACTTTACCAGGCTCTAAATGGAACTAATAAATTGGAATATATTCAATAAATTTGCAATAGAACGAAAATTTTTCCTTAAAGAACAAATTGTCTGTCTCTCATAAACTCTTTTATGATGATTTGACATGAGCTGCATGCAATTTATGATATTTTTTTAAGTTATTTTCTTTGTCCATGGAGGGAAACTTTATTTTCCAGGGGCAAAGTTTAAAAATTCATTCCCAAGTAAAAATTATATATTTTAACAAAAATATTAAGTTAGACCTTAACTAGAGACTTTAAACTAGTTAATACTGAAAAAAAGTTTTTTTTAAAAATTAATTGTTTGAGTATCAGTAAAAAATTATCTTGTGTTTCAGACGTAGGAACGTCCACAGAGGGGACTTTTGTCTTATATTCATTGAAAAATGCGAGTTAAATAGTAAAACTATTTTAGTAGAAACGTATTGAATAGCTTTCTTAAAACTTAAATTATACACATGAACAAAAATATTAGGACATTTGTTGCACTTTCTAATTTTTATCACCCTCGGGACTGTAAAAAGCACCTCTTCGTGAGAATGACCCATTTACTTCACTTATTAAGCTCAAATATGATGGGGGGGGGGGCGCAAATAAATTTATCTTTGCTATATTCCTGCTAAACACTTAAGAAATGAAATTAAACTTACAATAGTTCCAACCATTATTAACATTAAGAAATTCTCTTTTAAACTTTATAACTAGTTTCGGTAACCTAAATTTATATTCCTGACATATAAATTGCATAATTTTAAGCATTATTAAAATGTAATAAATACCAGTTGTGAGCTCTTCGTAACAGCAAGCAATCATTTTCATAACAGCCTTGGTCGTTCTGCATGCCAGATGAAACAATATTACCGACTGGAACATTGATGTCGTTTGAGCAGAGTAGTTGTAGAAAGTCAACAACTTCAGTTCCACCAGACTAAAAGAAGAAACAATTAAAATTGATAATGATAACTAACAAACAATTAATATTGATAATGAAAAAAATCAACAACTCATTAGGAAAATAACATGCTTTCATTAAAAAATTATCAGTACAAACATAGATGGAAAGCAGAACCATTTACAGAAAAATGCAATTTTTTAACCCACGAGGACGAGCATCGGGCCTTGGAGGCCCGGGGTCCTGTTTTTTTCAACAAAACACGCAGAAAATTACATTTACTTTAATGAGACACACTTGTTGCACTAATGTACAGAATATAAAATATTAATAAAATAATCTTCAGATGAATATCTTCTAGTGCGTACATTAAATTGAAGAAGATTGATGAATGCTTGTACTTCCAAGGTATTTATGAAAATGTTGGCTTTCCCATTCAAAATTACCTGAATTCTCCTGGATATAAGTATTAATGCCTCATCTGTCTCATCTTTAAACATTTTCAAGAATCTGAACCAATTATACAGCTTTTGCTTCACCACAGTTTTCGGGTAGTATGACGATGTTGTGTGTAAAAGTTCTGATATTTTTGCTAGGTTCTTTTTTAAACCATTTGTTAATTCCACCTATTTTATTGTTTACTACACCATTTTTCAACTCCATCCTTCTTCTAAATAATCGGTGGGCTCCCAAATATCAAATTCATTGTCTAATTCCTTTCCAGAATTCGACTTACCATATCCAACTAATTCAACAGCAACAATTTCTTCATTTTCTTTGTTAATCGATTCTTAATTAGTTTATTTTAAACTAAAAGCTTTTCTAATCTTTACATCGCATGTTTGTATTTCAAATAGCGATAAATTGTCATGATCTATTAGTTCTCTTTAGCAATCCTACACAGAAATGCGAGCGCACATTGGGCTTCGGAGGCCCAGCCATCTGTTTTCTGCGATAATAAATGTGGGGAAATTCTTGAAATACCAGTGGTCAGCAAGTAAATGACCTTAAATGTAAATACTTTGAATCTGGAAATTTTTCGTGTAGCAATAAATTTTCTGTAATAAATTCTTGCCGGCCCAATGTGCATCCTCCTGGGTTAAACAACATGATATGAAGCACACAGGAATCATTTTATTACATACATGCCAACATTGGAAAGGTGGCGGTCCGTAACAGAAGGTCTACCAGGGAGGCAAACGAGCATGTGCACACACACACGGAAACAGACTTGTGTCAAAATTTTGAATTTATGATCATTTATATATTTCATCCTACTTTAAGTAATCATATATTTCTATTTTCTTAAAAAATATCTTATCTGAATAAATAATACAACAAATAGATATGCATCACAATTATTAGAAGAATTATAAATAATTATATGACATTTTTCAGAAACATGAAATGTAAAAGAAAAAAAATTAGGATCATCAAGGAATACAACTAAAACGACTGCGCACAAGGGGAAAAATCTTGTTTCCATGGAATTTTAATCTTATTCATAGTTTGCTGAAATTTTCTATAAAATCCGTAGTAACTATAGAGAATCTGTAGCAGTTGGCATGTATGTTATTACTTTAAACAAGTCTTTAGAGAAATAATAAATTCAAAATTTCATTTCAACAGAATTTTTCTATATCCATCAGATATGTTATGATAGCCGCAACATTTTATATGAGCAGAAAAACAAAGCAATTTTGAAAAACTGTAGTAAAAGAGTCCAGGCAAGTAGACATTTTCAAGGGTCACCTGCTGACATAAGTTCAAAATTTTTTATTTTTGTTATGATAGCCAATGTTGAAATGTCATTTCAAATATGAAATGATAAAATAACTAATTTTATGAACTGAGTAAAAACTTGATGTTCCTACAAAAAGAAAAAATCTAATAACCATTCTTACTTTCAGATGGAATTTAGTAAATGAGGACATATCAATAACTCCCACACGTTCCCTACAAGCAGTATATTCTTCTCGGACATTTTCGAACCATGAAGGTTTCCCAAATGTAATCTTTGGAGGCTGCATACGTTCCTCTTCTATAAGAAAATATTAAAGGAATATTGTTTATTTATAAATAAAATATTTAGAAGCACAAAAAAGAAACAAAAATTCATTTTACATGTTTATGACTATAAAGATTTTAAAACATGCAATTATTTTCTGTAGCTGTTTAATTTTATTTAATAGGTATTATATTCAATTTAATGAATGAGTCCTTTCTGATAAACCCTTCAAGATTGCTTTTATAATATTAATGGTCCATTTTAAAGCTACTTGAGGGCTTATCTTCCTCAGTCGCATCGTCGCCTGTAGGAGACACTAAACAACACTTTTCAAACTTTCATTACATTGATTCAAATGCCTCTAAATAAATCGGAATTGATTGTAGATCTTGTCAATAGATGGCAAAGAATAATTAGCAGTCATTTATCAGTTGAAAGGTGTTTGGGTTTTTTTTACAGTCATTTAAAAATGGCGTTTTCTGGAAAACAGAATATTTTTTCGTATGCCCAAAACTATGTCATTATATCATTCAATATTTATTAGGTGAAAATTTCTTTAATAGGTATTAGATTCAGTTTGATGAGTGAGTCTTTTCTGAGAAACTTTTCAAGATTGCTTTTATATTATTAATGGTCCATTTTAAAGTGACTTGAGGGCTTATCTTCCTCAGTCCCATCGTCGCCTGTTGGAGACAAACAACACTTTTCAAACTTCAGTACATTAATTCAAATGCCTCTAGATAAATCAGAATTGATTGTAGATCTTGTCAATAAATGGCAAAAAATTATCAGCAGTCATTTATTAGTGGAAATGTGTTTGGAATTTTTTTTTTACAGTCATTTAAAAATGGTGTTTTCTGGAAAACAGAATATTTTTCGTATGCTCAAAACTAAGTCATTATATCGTTGAATTTTTATTTGGGTGAAAATTTCTTTTGCATCGTAATATGTAGTGTAAAGGTGACATTTTTAAAGTACATTATTAGTTTTGTGAAATATCTTATCTACTTGGAGAAAAAGGCCAAATAATTTTGGTGCCACCTTCAGGAGACATTCGGTCTTTGATAAATGAATATTGATAAGGTAATCTTAACACAATCATTTTAAAGTTGAATTAGTTTGTATAATGTTTGTTAATATTTGAATATCTTACAATTCTGATTCTTTTTGCATACAAGTTCATGCTCTGGGTTTCAAAATAGCCCTCTTCTGTATTGTAGTCCTAAAGTTTGATAAACCAGTAAACTGACCAATAATTCACATAACACAAATGTTAAATTAAGTTTCTCCTAAATAGTTCAGATAGCAGTTCTTTTATTTAACAAAACACCACTAGAATTATTTTACGCATTTTTAAAATTATTATTTTTTTGAAATGTCTAGAATTTTTTATTAAGCTTTTAAATGATTAATACTACTAATGACATTACATTAAGATATTTATTTATTGCACTATCTTTCAACAAAAATTAGTTAGAATCACATCCTGTTTTGCAGCAACATTAAGCCTATTTCTGAACAGATCTTGTAATTTTCAACCATAATCAGGATGTAAAAAAATCATGATTTAAAAAAAATCAGATTTTTTTTATTTAAATCTGATTTTATTTTTTATTTAAATCAGACTTTTTCAACTAAAATCAGATTTTTTAAAAAACAAATTAAATCAGATTTTTTAAATAAGTTTAACTGTTCTACATAGAAAGAGAGCTGGTAAATACCTAGTTGTTGATAGTATGAAATCTGAAAAAAAAATATTTCTTTGTTCGGCAAGCAAATAACGAAATAAAATAACTATTCTGAAGTATATTGTCCCAATTGGATAACTTAGGGAGCATAGCAGAATTGAATTGACAGATCATACAATGACTTACTTTACAAATTTTAAAACAAAGATTTTAGAAATAAGAAATAAAGCTTTACAGAAATGTCAGTCACACAAAATAACAATAATATTATTTATTTATTTAAAGATTTGAACAGAAATGCCAGTTTGGCAGTCTTTTCCACCCCTAATCGATTTCTTAATTTACTGTGTGTACGAAACCAAAGGTTGATAACATCCTTTCATCCCCCGCAGATATGGCCTTTGCATTCTTATACTGAAAGGCTCCCTTTACTTTATTTTTTTATTACTCATAAGATTTTTGTTAATAAATATGTGACAATCAGATCTGAGATATATCTTATCACCAATCTTCTAGTAGATAATAATGGTCAAGTGAGGATACACCCAAGGGACAAAAATAAAGAAGGTCATACTGACTAAGAAAAATGCAGCACTAGTTAGATTTAGATTTTCAAGAGGATTTCTAGAGTTTAAAAAAATTATTTAAATCAAAGTTTTTAAAAAAATCAATTTATTTAAATCATGATTAAAATCACTGATTTAAATCATTTACACCCTGACCATAATCCAATGATGAAGACAGCATCTGAGTTCACCTCCCACTCTCCAAACTTCCACACCACATCTTGAGAACATCTGACCCATAATAGTAGAATTTAATGTAGTTGTTCACGTATATGGTGGATCTTTAATAGCATTTGCGACTTGGGCCCACGGTACTTTGATACCAAACCTACTTACCACCAACCCAATAAGGCAATTCTTTTGTTCATGATCATTTGATTTGCTTCATATCAAAGGTAAATTTTTTTTAAATCAGGGAACTATTGAAAATTAATTCAAGTTTTTCTAAAACATGACTACAAAAATTCAGAAAAGTTAAGTTTGTAGCATATCAAAAACTATACTAGGAGATATAGTAATTCATGAAATGTGATTAAATATTTTGCTGTGTCTGATAAATTTCAATGTCACTCTAGATTTAAAGATCGCCATATCTGAAAGTAAAGATTACAAACTTTTTTTAACTTACAAAAATTGCCAACCAATGATGAGCAAAACTATAAATTGACATGAATGTAAATAATGAGTTTTTTTTTTTTTTTTTTTTTTACAAGAACTAATTTCAAGATTACAACTATTATAGGAAGAAAACACAGCCAAGTAATAGGGTTCAAACAATATTCTGGATATTAGTACATGTGGAAGATAGACATTATATAAAATTTAATTCAGTTTGTCAGACAGTGAAGCAACATTGGGCTCATTTCAAGTTATTTTTTAATACAGTAGAACTCTGGGAATCCAAAATTTCGGATAATCTGAGCATCTTTTTTTTAATTTTCTGAAATTTTTTTACTGAAAAAATGAAGGAAAAATAACAATTATGAATCAAGCAAAGCTAATGTTTATTCCCAACTTAAAAGAAGTATTCAAATTGGTTTTTAAGAATGAATACACCACCTTTATTTGTAGATACCAACTCAGATATCTTTTTACCCTCAACTTGTTTGCCACTGTACCATGCAAATCGCCGCATGCTCTTTCCGTATGCTTTCATAGAGCACCCAGAGTCAATACTCTACTGCATCTGGTATATCTAGAGCATTTTACCGAATTTCCCGTAATCTGAATAAAGATCAGCCATGATTAGTTCAAATTCCCGGGGTTCGACTGTATTCTGAATGAAGTAGAATCAAAAAACTTTCAGCTTTTGAAAAAATACTGAATAAAATATGAAGTGTTTTCACTTACTGGGCATTGAAGGATCAAAGTACAAAACTCTCTCGAATCCCATTCTTTCACCAAATATAGCCCCTGCTTGTTCTTGTATTGTATAGAGAGGCGAACACCGGGATTTTCGAGCTGTTTTGAATTCATTCAGTAATGGATGTCGGATAGAATAGTTATGACCTGAATACAAAAATATGCTTCAACAGTTAATGATACATATAATAAAATGTTTCTTTAACAAAGAAAATCAGTAAAAACAAGTAACAAGTCAAGCTCGGGTAATTCAAATACCACAATAAAAATTCAATTTATTTAAAACTTAAAATAAAGGAAAATTGGGTCTTAACCCATCAACACCCAAATTTTTAAAGAACAGATTTCAATAATTTCTGATAAATCGTGTTTAAAATACCAAGATTAAGTTAACCATGAAGTAAAATTAAATTTTCATTTTTTTCTTCGGGGGGGGGGGCGGCCGTCTTGATTTTTTTTAAAAATATAAAAATATTTGTCCAAAATCATTTTTTGAAACTACTTTTATATAAAGATTTTTAAAATTTAGCAAAGTAACAAAAAAATCACTTTCTAATTCCTCAAAAATAAATCACAGGAAAAATCAACAAAAATTCTAAATGACAACCATTTTGATTTCAAAATAGAGTAAATATAGTAAAGTATCCTAAAATAAATTAAAACTTTCTAATTCCTAGCATTACCTCAAAAATAAATCAAAGAAAATTTAAAAAAAAAAAAATTCTAAATGACAACATTTTGATTTCAAAATCTGGTTAACTGGTGGCATATGCCTATTGAAACTGTTTAGGAGTTTGGAATACCTAATGACCAAAGAAAAGATGAAATGCATTCTGTTCAGCCAAACAAATTAAAATGGGTACA
Source organism: Araneus ventricosus (assembly GCA_013235015.1). Classification (NCBI taxonomy): domain Eukaryota; kingdom Metazoa; phylum Arthropoda; class Arachnida; order Araneae; family Araneidae; genus Araneus; species Araneus ventricosus. Next base: position 102 of record BGPR01037827.1, on the reverse strand, counting down.
GCAAGAGAAAATGACAACTTTTAAGCTAAAAATAGCAGTAAAAGTTTATTTTTAGCGGTTTAATAAACAGTATATAATTTTAATATAATAATTATAAAGTAA
>BGPR01037826.1:0-13229 GCA_013235015.1 Araneus ventricosus | reverse complement strand
CATAAAATTACAGAACAGTGATAAAAAATAAAGAGCGGCAACGTTGTACAGTGAATCTTCCAAACTTTCTTGTGAGGGCTTCGGGACCTCTCGCCCGCTTTAGCCAAAATTATTGCTATATATTTTTATTATTTGGGGTGTTTGGTTGAGGAAAAGGGGGAGCTGGAATATGTAGAAAATAAGTGAAAAAATTGCAAAAACAAACCAGAAAAACAGGTCATTTTTGTTGATTTTTTTTAAATTTAAGGAGACAAATCCCCCCTTGCTACAAATGTTCATATTTTAGAACTTATCACCTCTGTAGCCCCTCAGAAGACATTTAATGGTTAAAACAATGCTTCCCCCCCTCCAAATCAAATTCATGAGCATAAAATTACCAAACAGTGTTACAAATGGGGGGGGGGGGGGCCCCGGGAAACGGGGGGGGGTGGGGGCAAAATGGGGGCCAATTTTGGATTTTTTTGGTCATTTTTAAAAAGTATCAGGATGGAAGGGTTGCAGGGCGAATTTTTTTTTTTTTTTTTTTCTTTTTTGCAGAGCAGTGTTATCCGTCACAGCCCGGACAGTGACGGTTAATCGAAAATTTACTGTAGGGGAAGGTGGTGTACCTTGGACATAAGTGTACCTTGAACCTATGCGATTTTAGTGCCATCTGTATAGATGTATAGAAAATGTTATATGTATTTTGTACACTTGCCACCAGAGGTCCAGTGTACCTGAACTTACTTGTCAAGGTGCTCATTTGAATGAATGAATCCTGAAAAAGGAAATTGACCCGTCAAAAGTAATTTTTTTCCTGTTGAATTTTGTGTTAATAGTTCCTAAACATACATAAATTACTTTATAGTAAAATGCCTAACTTATAAAGCACAGTTTTAGCTATAATAACATGTGTTAGAAATTATGTTAAGTCTAACCTCAATTTAGTAGTCAGCCATTTTCCATGAAATGGCCAAGTGGTGTACCTTGGACCATGCCCAAGTGGTGTACCTTGGTGCATGACGACTACATGGTCTACCACTTATGTTGTGGAAAAATGTGATGTTATGTGGAAGTTACCATATCCCGTGTTGACTGGAGGATCTGAAAGGCAGCTTCGGAAATTAACATTTGGAATTGACTTGTCTAATTACAATGTTGGTTAAGCCTACTCATAGGAATGAAACTGTTGCTGTAATAATTTTATATTCAGTCTAATCTAAGACCTCATTAAGTAAAAGTGCTCATTAACATTTTTCTGTAGCTAAAATACTAATAAATGTTTATGTTCAAACTATTCGGCTAGAGTTTTTAAATCTAGAAATGCTGGTCCAAGGTACACTACCCATGGTGTACCTTGGTCCTATTTGCACTTTTTTTAAAATTGTAAATAATGCACTGAAATACTTTTTTAAAAAATCTACAAAAAATATATGTTGTGTATAAAGGCCTAAAATATGAAAGAAAAATGGTTTTGTTACCTTTCTTTTAGTAATTATCCAATTAAAAAGTAAAAATGGGACCTAGGTACATCACCTTCCCCTACTCTAAAAATTAAAAATTTTCATGCAAACACAACTTCTCATTTAATAAATCAAAACATTGTTTTATGAAACATTTTACTTTTTTCAATGACAATAAAAGTCTTTCCTCACTTTGCATGTGAATCCTGCAATATCCATTTCGGTTCTAGTCAATTCAGACATGAGTTCTCGGGATTTAGGACCCACTACATTAAGAACCGTGTACATCGATGTCACGTCACTCATGGAAACTGAACCATCCTTTGGCATGTGTCTCCTCATCCATTCACTGATGCGTGTTTGCTGTGCCGTTGGTGACATCATAAAATAGCTGAAAAGTACAGATAGAACAGGTAGTAAAAATTATTTCTTTATGGCAACTCTATTTTTACACCCTTTTATTTGACTCTACTTGTTTCATGTTTGTAAAGAAGCAATTGTTTCATCAATTTTTCACTCACTTTCTGATGTGAAGAGTTTACAAATTTTGTACACTTGGGTATTGTTCGAATCTGTAAAGTTGTTTCCCTGACATGCTAACCTTGGTGAAAAACTAATTTGGAGACCATTTTGGCAACAAAAGGAATCTTCTAGAAAAGTCCTGAAGTGTGGTCTTACTCTGCTGGGAGCCAGAAATATCAAGAACCTTCTACAGATTACATCACTTCCTATGTATTGGCGTCACGTCCTGCTGAAAAGGTATAAAAGCAAGCTCTCAAACTAAGAGAGTCAGTTCAAATTTGAACAGCAGTGGAAGCTGATAAGACATGGAGCGCTATTGGAAGTGCTGTGTCCGAGATTTATTGGTGATCTCTGTTGAAGATTTATACAAGTGTTGTTTTATAACCTGTGCTACGTTTGTTTTCCGAGAAAATTTGTAGAATAAAGAGCTTTATTTTTTTATCCTGCTTATTAAACTGCGTTCGTGTATACCCATCAGACAATTTTTGCAACAGTATTCTAGATGACAATACACTATTTCAATATTTTCAGAACTAAATTATCAGTTAATTAAACATCGCACCTAATGTATAAACTCATTAAGTTTGTGGTGGTGTGGATTGAAATTATAAACACTCGATGTGCGCACCATCTGTTACAGAGAAAACATCAAGTCGGTAATCCAGCTCCAATCATCCTTAGAAAACCTTCCTGAGCCAAAAAGAAGGGAGTTTTGTTTGTTGGTCTGTGAATATGATAACATAAAGACAGAAAAAGCTGGATGATTGAAATTTGGTCCGTGCTTTTCACACAAAAACAGTCAATTCCCTTCCACTTTTGGATGAAATATGTCAGTGGGAAGTGTATCTGTCTGTCCACTCTTGAGCATGTTAACACAATAACTCAACCAGCGGGAGTGGCTTCCCCGAAACTTACTTGCATATGACCAGTAATATGGGGTGGGTAAATACCCAGGGGATATGTAAATATTTTTGTGTTATATAACCCATGTATTTACCCAAGGCCTTGGTATTTTGCGAAAAAATTATGAATAGTGATTTACAATGAAACATAAAATTTATGTATTCCCAAAAACTTGATATTTTGCAAAAAAAAGTGTATTTGACCCGCATTCCATGTGCATGAAAATTGCTAAAATATGCAATTTTTATGCACTTTGAGGGTATCACAACTAATAAGATTTTATTTAACGTTTTTGAGTAAGAAATTTTATTATAGATAACACACAAGACTTCACCACACCTCTGGTTCCATCTCGTCCATCTGGAGAATGTCAAAACGAATTTTCAATTTAGGGGGGTTGCCATAATTTCGAAAAATTGCTCGCTACTATTTCCTTCATAGACTGCGCCAAAGCGAAAGGAAATCATACTGTAAACAACAGTTTGGCGGTAGTTTACTGCCGCCAATACACGACAGCAATTGCAACCAAATATGCAATTTGAATGCCTTTTTTTCAACTGATTGACATAAAAATTTAACACAAAACTACAATTAAGGTTAGAAGGCCACATACAAAATTTCGTTTATCCAAGCAATTTTTTAAAGAAGTTATTGCATTCAAAAGTATGTGATTATACAGACAGACAGATAGTCACCCCTTTCACGGATTGGATCCAAAATTTGATACGAACCTATATTCCTGATAAGAAAAATGTGTACCAAATTTTATCCACCTAGCTATTCAAGTTTGTGAGTTATCACGTTCACATTAACACGGATATACAGACAGACTTCCTGTGTACGGATTTTGCCCAAAATTTGATAGAAACCTACAAATTATGTGTCAAGTTCACATAACAAATTTCATCCCCGTAACTCTAATAGCTTTTGAGTTATGATGTTGACAGACAGACACAATTCCAAAATTGTGTTTTTCGGACTCAGGGAGGTCTAAAACATGGAGATTCGTCAAAATCTCAAGTTTGAATTTTTTGATGATTACAATACTTTCTCTTTTTATACTTCGTATATGAGAAAGTAAAAAGAAAGATGAGGAAATATTTTCAGCTAACTGAACTTCGGATATAAATTTATCAAAGTATTCAATACACTATTAATTTTATGCTGTCTTGAAATCATACTGTTTTTGGTGGTCATTCAGTACAATATCAAATGCAAAAGTACCATCAAAATACTTCAGTACAAATCCACCAACAGCAATGGCGAATCCAGGATTTGGGGACGGGGTTAGGTAATAAACATTTTGTATCATTGGAACTTCATGGCTAATGTAAGTAAAAACACTTAAACTTTACTTACCTGACAATAAGAATCACAAAGGACAATACAATACTTTTGATAATTTAATAAACACACTGAAATAAGTAGCCAAAAATATTTTCGACTGCATTAATGCTACAAGTACAAGTGGAATGACTACAAAAGAGAGAAAAATGTCGATTCTGGTAAGCCAGAAAGCAATGTTGGCCCAGTTTTTTAAAAAGAGATTAAGAACAAACAGGTGTAGTGATTTGAAAGAAAAAAGCAAGAATTTTCGTTTAGCTCTGGGGGATGCAGCAGCCCCTTAGCAACCCCCCCCCCAGATTCACCACTGACCAACAGTGTTTATTACAAAAATGATATATTATAATAATGTTTTTTATTATGATTTGAGATAATTATTGTTTAGGAACATGATTATATCTAGATACCAATGACATAAGTATAGGAGGGAGAAAGTTATAGATAGCCCCAGGTACAAGCCTTGCGGATACTGTAATGGCAAAATATTACTGCAGTTGGGTCATTCTCATGAAAAAGGTACAAATAGCTAAAAAAAAATTTATTTTACAAAAGTATGTAACAAATCTTCAAAATTGCATGGATGTTTCCATTTTAGCTTAATAAATAAACCTTATATTAGTGGTCAATTTTTTTTTTTTTTTCATTAATTTTGACCTGTCTATGAAGGAGACATGATAAGTCAATGGAACTTTTACATTTTTAACGAAAGCATAATTGACTAATTCTTGAGCAGATTTGGTACAGGTTTATTTCTTATAATTAAATAATAAAATTAGTTATTATAAACCAGAACAAAAAAACTTAACCTTTTAAAATAAATAGCACTTTTTTTAAAATAATGGCACTAACTGTGCATTAGTTAAATAACATTTACAAACAATTTCAAATAAATGAAAGTCAACATTTTGCAGGAAAGTAATCACTTGATAAGGAATATCATATAAACAATCTAGTAAGTCTCATATTAAGTTTTTTCTACACTCTTCTCTTCTGAATTTGAGCATCTGACTGCTTTGTCTTTTTTTTTTTTTTTTTTTTAATATTCCCATTTTTTTTTTAAAAAATAAATTTAGCTATTAAAATATTTTCAAACATTATTGAAGCTTTAATATTATAAATATTCTATATGAATTGTTTACCTTAATTCTTTTTGAGAATACAATTTCAATTTTTTTTTGACAAAAGAAAATCACTAAATTTCATAAAAAAATATCTACCAAAGAACTTTTAATTGATATTATTTTAATTTATCTAATTGTAGCATGATTTTTGAGATTTTAACTCATTCACTGACAATGCCATCCTCTCTGTGGAGATGCTGTGTCCACAGAGGGGAATTCCATGGAGAAGACAAAAACTAAGTTTTGAATTTTTAAGTGCTTCAGTTTTTATGTGGCTAAAGTGGTATGCTTATTTTTATTAAATTCGATATTAAACCTATCAAAATTTTATTATTTAATTATAAATTAGATTTTTCTTAATTCATTTATGATGTCCACAGAGTGGTCGCTGAGAACTTTACCAGGCTCTAAATGGAACTAATAAATTGGAATATATTCAATAAATTTGCAATAGAACGAAAATTTTTCCTTAAAGAACAAATTGTCTGTCTCTCATAAACTCTTTTATGATGATTTGACATGAGCTGCATGCAATTTATGATATTTTTTTAAGTTATTTTCTTTGTCCATGGAGGGAAACTTTATTTTCCAGGGGCAAAGTTTAAAAATTCATTCCCAAGTAAAAATTATATATTTTAACAAAAATATTAAGTTAGACCTTAACTAGAGACTTTAAACTAGTTAATACTGAAAAAAAGTTTTTTTTAAAAATTAATTGTTTGAGTATCAGTAAAAAATTATCTTGTGTTTCAGACGTAGGAACGTCCACAGAGGGGACTTTTGTCTTATATTCATTGAAAAATGCGAGTTAAATAGTAAAACTATTTTAGTAGAAACGTATTGAATAGCTTTCTTAAAACTTAAATTATACACATGAACAAAAATATTAGGACATTTGTTGCACTTTCTAATTTTTATCACCCTCGGGACTGTAAAAAGCACCTCTTCGTGAGAATGACCCATTTACTTCACTTATTAAGCTCAAATATGATGGGGGGGGGGGCGCAAATAAATTTATCTTTGCTATATTCCTGCTAAACACTTAAGAAATGAAATTAAACTTACAATAGTTCCAACCATTATTAACATTAAGAAATTCTCTTTTAAACTTTATAACTAGTTTCGGTAACCTAAATTTATATTCCTGACATATAAATTGCATAATTTTAAGCATTATTAAAATGTAATAAATACCAGTTGTGAGCTCTTCGTAACAGCAAGCAATCATTTTCATAACAGCCTTGGTCGTTCTGCATGCCAGATGAAACAATATTACCGACTGGAACATTGATGTCGTTTGAGCAGAGTAGTTGTAGAAAGTCAACAACTTCAGTTCCACCAGACTAAAAGAAGAAACAATTAAAATTGATAATGATAACTAACAAACAATTAATATTGATAATGAAAAAAATCAACAACTCATTAGGAAAATAACATGCTTTCATTAAAAAATTATCAGTACAAACATAGATGGAAAGCAGAACCATTTACAGAAAAATGCAATTTTTTAACCCACGAGGACGAGCATCGGGCCTTGGAGGCCCGGGGTCCTGTTTTTTTCAACAAAACACGCAGAAAATTACATTTACTTTAATGAGACACACTTGTTGCACTAATGTACAGAATATAAAATATTAATAAAATAATCTTCAGATGAATATCTTCTAGTGCGTACATTAAATTGAAGAAGATTGATGAATGCTTGTACTTCCAAGGTATTTATGAAAATGTTGGCTTTCCCATTCAAAATTACCTGAATTCTCCTGGATATAAGTATTAATGCCTCATCTGTCTCATCTTTAAACATTTTCAAGAATCTGAACCAATTATACAGCTTTTGCTTCACCACAGTTTTCGGGTAGTATGACGATGTTGTGTGTAAAAGTTCTGATATTTTTGCTAGGTTCTTTTTTAAACCATTTGTTAATTCCACCTATTTTATTGTTTACTACACCATTTTTCAACTCCATCCTTCTTCTAAATAATCGGTGGGCTCCCAAATATCAAATTCATTGTCTAATTCCTTTCCAGAATTCGACTTACCATATCCAACTAATTCAACAGCAACAATTTCTTCATTTTCTTTGTTAATCGATTCTTAATTAGTTTATTTTAAACTAAAAGCTTTTCTAATCTTTACATCGCATGTTTGTATTTCAAATAGCGATAAATTGTCATGATCTATTAGTTCTCTTTAGCAATCCTACACAGAAATGCGAGCGCACATTGGGCTTCGGAGGCCCAGCCATCTGTTTTCTGCGATAATAAATGTGGGGAAATTCTTGAAATACCAGTGGTCAGCAAGTAAATGACCTTAAATGTAAATACTTTGAATCTGGAAATTTTTCGTGTAGCAATAAATTTTCTGTAATAAATTCTTGCCGGCCCAATGTGCATCCTCCTGGGTTAAACAACATGATATGAAGCACACAGGAATCATTTTATTACATACATGCCAACATTGGAAAGGTGGCGGTCCGTAACAGAAGGTCTACCAGGGAGGCAAACGAGCATGTGCACACACACACGGAAACAGACTTGTGTCAAAATTTTGAATTTATGATCATTTATATATTTCATCCTACTTTAAGTAATCATATATTTCTATTTTCTTAAAAAATATCTTATCTGAATAAATAATACAACAAATAGATATGCATCACAATTATTAGAAGAATTATAAATAATTATATGACATTTTTCAGAAACATGAAATGTAAAAGAAAAAAAATTAGGATCATCAAGGAATACAACTAAAACGACTGCGCACAAGGGGAAAAATCTTGTTTCCATGGAATTTTAATCTTATTCATAGTTTGCTGAAATTTTCTATAAAATCCGTAGTAACTATAGAGAATCTGTAGCAGTTGGCATGTATGTTATTACTTTAAACAAGTCTTTAGAGAAATAATAAATTCAAAATTTCATTTCAACAGAATTTTTCTATATCCATCAGATATGTTATGATAGCCGCAACATTTTATATGAGCAGAAAAACAAAGCAATTTTGAAAAACTGTAGTAAAAGAGTCCAGGCAAGTAGACATTTTCAAGGGTCACCTGCTGACATAAGTTCAAAATTTTTTATTTTTGTTATGATAGCCAATGTTGAAATGTCATTTCAAATATGAAATGATAAAATAACTAATTTTATGAACTGAGTAAAAACTTGATGTTCCTACAAAAAGAAAAAATCTAATAACCATTCTTACTTTCAGATGGAATTTAGTAAATGAGGACATATCAATAACTCCCACACGTTCCCTACAAGCAGTATATTCTTCTCGGACATTTTCGAACCATGAAGGTTTCCCAAATGTAATCTTTGGAGGCTGCATACGTTCCTCTTCTATAAGAAAATATTAAAGGAATATTGTTTATTTATAAATAAAATATTTAGAAGCACAAAAAAGAAACAAAAATTCATTTTACATGTTTATGACTATAAAGATTTTAAAACATGCAATTATTTTCTGTAGCTGTTTAATTTTATTTAATAGGTATTATATTCAATTTAATGAATGAGTCCTTTCTGATAAACCCTTCAAGATTGCTTTTATAATATTAATGGTCCATTTTAAAGCTACTTGAGGGCTTATCTTCCTCAGTCGCATCGTCGCCTGTAGGAGACACTAAACAACACTTTTCAAACTTTCATTACATTGATTCAAATGCCTCTAAATAAATCGGAATTGATTGTAGATCTTGTCAATAGATGGCAAAGAATAATTAGCAGTCATTTATCAGTTGAAAGGTGTTTGGGTTTTTTTTACAGTCATTTAAAAATGGCGTTTTCTGGAAAACAGAATATTTTTTCGTATGCCCAAAACTATGTCATTATATCATTCAATATTTATTAGGTGAAAATTTCTTTAATAGGTATTAGATTCAGTTTGATGAGTGAGTCTTTTCTGAGAAACTTTTCAAGATTGCTTTTATATTATTAATGGTCCATTTTAAAGTGACTTGAGGGCTTATCTTCCTCAGTCCCATCGTCGCCTGTTGGAGACAAACAACACTTTTCAAACTTCAGTACATTAATTCAAATGCCTCTAGATAAATCAGAATTGATTGTAGATCTTGTCAATAAATGGCAAAAAATTATCAGCAGTCATTTATTAGTGGAAATGTGTTTGGAATTTTTTTTTTACAGTCATTTAAAAATGGTGTTTTCTGGAAAACAGAATATTTTTCGTATGCTCAAAACTAAGTCATTATATCGTTGAATTTTTATTTGGGTGAAAATTTCTTTTGCATCGTAATATGTAGTGTAAAGGTGACATTTTTAAAGTACATTATTAGTTTTGTGAAATATCTTATCTACTTGGAGAAAAAGGCCAAATAATTTTGGTGCCACCTTCAGGAGACATTCGGTCTTTGATAAATGAATATTGATAAGGTAATCTTAACACAATCATTTTAAAGTTGAATTAGTTTGTATAATGTTTGTTAATATTTGAATATCTTACAATTCTGATTCTTTTTGCATACAAGTTCATGCTCTGGGTTTCAAAATAGCCCTCTTCTGTATTGTAGTCCTAAAGTTTGATAAACCAGTAAACTGACCAATAATTCACATAACACAAATGTTAAATTAAGTTTCTCCTAAATAGTTCAGATAGCAGTTCTTTTATTTAACAAAACACCACTAGAATTATTTTACGCATTTTTAAAATTATTATTTTTTTGAAATGTCTAGAATTTTTTATTAAGCTTTTAAATGATTAATACTACTAATGACATTACATTAAGATATTTATTTATTGCACTATCTTTCAACAAAAATTAGTTAGAATCACATCCTGTTTTGCAGCAACATTAAGCCTATTTCTGAACAGATCTTGTAATTTTCAACCATAATCAGGATGTAAAAAAATCATGATTTAAAAAAAATCAGATTTTTTTTATTTAAATCTGATTTTATTTTTTATTTAAATCAGACTTTTTCAACTAAAATCAGATTTTTTAAAAAACAAATTAAATCAGATTTTTTAAATAAGTTTAACTGTTCTACATAGAAAGAGAGCTGGTAAATACCTAGTTGTTGATAGTATGAAATCTGAAAAAAAAATATTTCTTTGTTCGGCAAGCAAATAACGAAATAAAATAACTATTCTGAAGTATATTGTCCCAATTGGATAACTTAGGGAGCATAGCAGAATTGAATTGACAGATCATACAATGACTTACTTTACAAATTTTAAAACAAAGATTTTAGAAATAAGAAATAAAGCTTTACAGAAATGTCAGTCACACAAAATAACAATAATATTATTTATTTATTTAAAGATTTGAACAGAAATGCCAGTTTGGCAGTCTTTTCCACCCCTAATCGATTTCTTAATTTACTGTGTGTACGAAACCAAAGGTTGATAACATCCTTTCATCCCCCGCAGATATGGCCTTTGCATTCTTATACTGAAAGGCTCCCTTTACTTTATTTTTTTATTACTCATAAGATTTTTGTTAATAAATATGTGACAATCAGATCTGAGATATATCTTATCACCAATCTTCTAGTAGATAATAATGGTCAAGTGAGGATACACCCAAGGGACAAAAATAAAGAAGGTCATACTGACTAAGAAAAATGCAGCACTAGTTAGATTTAGATTTTCAAGAGGATTTCTAGAGTTTAAAAAAATTATTTAAATCAAAGTTTTTAAAAAAATCAATTTATTTAAATCATGATTAAAATCACTGATTTAAATCATTTACACCCTGACCATAATCCAATGATGAAGACAGCATCTGAGTTCACCTCCCACTCTCCAAACTTCCACACCACATCTTGAGAACATCTGACCCATAATAGTAGAATTTAATGTAGTTGTTCACGTATATGGTGGATCTTTAATAGCATTTGCGACTTGGGCCCACGGTACTTTGATACCAAACCTACTTACCACCAACCCAATAAGGCAATTCTTTTGTTCATGATCATTTGATTTGCTTCATATCAAAGGTAAATTTTTTTTAAATCAGGGAACTATTGAAAATTAATTCAAGTTTTTCTAAAACATGACTACAAAAATTCAGAAAAGTTAAGTTTGTAGCATATCAAAAACTATACTAGGAGATATAGTAATTCATGAAATGTGATTAAATATTTTGCTGTGTCTGATAAATTTCAATGTCACTCTAGATTTAAAGATCGCCATATCTGAAAGTAAAGATTACAAACTTTTTTTAACTTACAAAAATTGCCAACCAATGATGAGCAAAACTATAAATTGACATGAATGTAAATAATGAGTTTTTTTTTTTTTTTTTTTTTTACAAGAACTAATTTCAAGATTACAACTATTATAGGAAGAAAACACAGCCAAGTAATAGGGTTCAAACAATATTCTGGATATTAGTACATGTGGAAGATAGACATTATATAAAATTTAATTCAGTTTGTCAGACAGTGAAGCAACATTGGGCTCATTTCAAGTTATTTTTTAATACAGTAGAACTCTGGGAATCCAAAATTTCGGATAATCTGAGCATCTTTTTTTTAATTTTCTGAAATTTTTTTACTGAAAAAATGAAGGAAAAATAACAATTATGAATCAAGCAAAGCTAATGTTTATTCCCAACTTAAAAGAAGTATTCAAATTGGTTTTTAAGAATGAATACACCACCTTTATTTGTAGATACCAACTCAGATATCTTTTTACCCTCAACTTGTTTGCCACTGTACCATGCAAATCGCCGCATGCTCTTTCCGTATGCTTTCATAGAGCACCCAGAGTCAATACTCTACTGCATCTGGTATATCTAGAGCATTTTACCGAATTTCCCGTAATCTGAATAAAGATCAGCCATGATTAGTTCAAATTCCCGGGGTTCGACTGTATTCTGAATGAAGTAGAATCAAAAAACTTTCAGCTTTTGAAAAAATACTGAATAAAATATGAAGTGTTTTCACTTACTGGGCATTGAAGGATCAAAGTACAAAACTCTCTCGAATCCCATTCTTTCACCAAATATAGCCCCTGCTTGTTCTTGTATTGTATAGAGAGGCGAACACCGGGATTTTCGAGCTGTTTTGAATTCATTCAGTAATGGATGTCGGATAGAATAGTTATGACCTGAATACAAAAATATGCTTCAACAGTTAATGATACATATAATAAAATGTTTCTTTAACAAAGAAAATCAGTAAAAACAAGTAACAAGTCAAGCTCGGGTAATTCAAATACCACAATAAAAATTCAATTTATTTAAAACTTAAAATAAAGGAAAATTGGGTCTTAACCCATCAACACCCAAATTTTTAAAGAACAGATTTCAATAATTTCTGATAAATCGTGTTTAAAATACCAAGATTAAGTTAACCATGAAGTAAAATTAAATTTTCATTTTTTTCTTCGGGGGGGGGGGCGGCCGTCTTGATTTTTTTTAAAAATATAAAAATATTTGTCCAAAATCATTTTTTGAAACTACTTTTATATAAAGATTTTTAAAATTTAGCAAAGTAACAAAAAAATCACTTTCTAATTCCTCAAAAATAAATCACAGGAAAAATCAACAAAAATTCTAAATGACAACCATTTTGATTTCAAAATAGAGTAAATATAGTAAAGTATCCTAAAATAAATTAAAACTTTCTAATTCCTAGCATTACCTCAAAAATAAATCAAAGAAAATTTAAAAAAAAAAAAATTCTAAATGACAACATTTTGATTTCAAAATCTGGTTAACTGGTGGCATATGCCTATTGAAACTGTTTAGGAGTTTGGAATACCTAATGACCAAAGAAAAGATGAAATGCATTCTGTTCAGCCAAACAAATTAAAATGGGTACAGCAAGAGAAAATGACAACTTTTAAGCTAAAAATAGCAGTAAAAGTTTATTTTTAGCGGTTTAATAAACAGTATATAATTTTAATATAATAATTATAAAGTAA
>BGPR01037825.1:0-14969 GCA_013235015.1 Araneus ventricosus | reverse complement strand
AATGTACGGCGACTCCGACATAAATGTACGGCGACTCCGACATAAATTTGGGGCGACTCCGACATAAATTTGCGGCGACTCCTTAAATTGGCTCCCTGGGCATCTATACTCTCCTTACCCAGTCCTCGTTACATTAAACAAGAAGTACAGCTTTGTGAGACTTTTCTGATTTGATTATCTGATTGGCTGATAATCGATAAATTCTTAATCTCAAGAATGCAAGATCTATTCACCGTTATCATTGCACTCTTTCGGAGTTTTTCCTCAGGAAACTAGAAATTGACAAGGAGTTGGGAATCCTTTTCAGTTTGAGTTCAGAACCGATAGAATGAACTTGAATTGTCACGCAATAATTCTTAATAAATGACTAATCTTGTGATATGTTCTGCAAAATGTAAATAAAAGTCTATATTGCAAATACTGTCTCTTTGGTGAATAAATTTGCAAAAAAGGAAAAGCAGTCACCTGCTTGTGCTCATGCCCACGAGCTGTGCAAGCTTTTATTTCACACTGTGAAATTATAGAACAATGTCAAATAAAATCAGAACGACTTTTAAATTTTGACATTCTGTTTTTTCAAAAGAACTTGTAAATTCTGATTTAGTAGCTTCGAATCAACTTTAAAATTGTAAATTCGGAATTTTTTTTTATAGAATATTGTTAAATAAAATAAGAATTCACTTTTAGATTACAAATCCTATCAACAATTAATAATAGCTTTATACTGGGACATGGTTAATGTCACTGATATTAATTTAGGATAGCATTATGAGAAAAGCCTGTGTCTGATTGTAGCTTGTGCCTACGGGCAACTAAGCCTTTGAGTTTAATACTCGTAAATCTCCATCCTAGCTCTGGACAATGTTTGTTTTCTTCAAAACTACCTTTATCAAAAGATAATTTTGATTCTAGTTACAGTTTAAGTATTTATAATTTATTGTACAGAGTTGTAACTTTCGCTACAAGCACAAGCTTGGCATCGTTACTAGTGCTACAACAAGAGAAACAATTAAACCGATTTATCATCGAAAATATGAAAAAAAAACTTCTAAAGAAATAGCAAAGGCAAGGGGAAAAACATTTAAACAAATAAAATGAGGAAGAACAAAAGCAAACTAGAAACGGTTGCAAGACAGAAAGAACTTTTCAAGTGTTCTCAGCTTGATCTTGGCATTCTTGTCCAAATTTAACAGGCTTTGTAGGGAAGATTTTTCACTTGCACAGATATCATCCAAGAGAGAAAAAAAAACCCTTGGTAGGTGCATTAGGTCCACGAAAACCAAAGAAAAATTGTATTTTTTTTTGTTCTAGATCTCAGTAGGTTTAAATATTTATAATTTCCAGACCAAAAACTTAGTAGGAAGATTGACAAAATAATAAATTTTTTTTAAAAGTCAATTCCTACTTACGTCGGAGATCTACACGCTTTGTCACTGACAAAAATACGTGAAAAAATGACGCCTTCGTGAACATACCAGAAAACAAAGAATATTACGTCTAGAAGCTGGCAAACCTAGCTCCATCTATTGAGAAAAATTCGAACCAAACGACTCAAGGCGACATATGCTTTCTCCCATATAAAACTAAAATTAATTAATGAATTAATATTTGAAAAACTGTACTAACATCAAGTGTCATCCACTACAAGTTTAAAAAAATGTATTTGAACTTGAGTGGATGAATAAAAAGTATTTTATTAACGATTGAAAATTTGAACAAGATATATAAATAAATATATATAGCGAGAGTGTGAAATAATAGTAGGAATTGAAAAAAAAATGAATTATACAGATTGCTGCCATGAGCACTGAAACATTATGATAATTTATTGAGAAGTCAGATATTTATTTTAGTTGAGTAGCATACGAGCTACTAAAATATCTGCATTGATTGGTTAAATTTTGTTTTTTTCCTTGTAATATTTTTTGTGAATATTAAAGTAGGAGATTGAAAAAAAACTTCATATTGGACATGCACGTATGCAGAATCCGATGATTCTTTTCTTCATAGGGTGTCTCTATTACTTACGAATAAAGACATAACTATGTAAGAAACGACGAAAGATAAAATTCGTGCTGAAACCAAAATAATTCAGTGGCGTGTTGCGAGCGGCAAATATGACGACCCCCCACCCATTACAGGGGTACGACCCTCCCTCGGCGATAGGCGCATAAGAGCAACATACCAGGAAGCGAGACCTAGCTTACTTATCCAGTGGCTTCTCATCCTCATAATTGATGCGCCTCCCTTGGGACAATGAAACCAAAATAAGAAAAGATTAATTCCGTTCATGGAATAATAGAATACCATACTTGAGAATTGCTCAAAATACATAAATTACACACACGATATCTTGACAGTATTTATTTATAATTACGAAATTCATGCCCCTAAACTGATATGAAAAGATGTTCCTCAAATACTAAAATGTTGAAACCCGTTAATGAAAGTGTAATAGATTTTTGGATCATTTTAAGTAAAAGGGGTTACATATAAAACAACATATTCACAAAATCACTTGCTTTTGAAATAAAATCTAGTATATTTATAAGCGCAGATTTTGCTCGAATTTCTTTTTTCAAAAAAATTCATCATGGTAAATAATGAAAGAACAGAACTGAAATCCCATTCGTTGTATACGATTTTGCCCGAAGATATGTAGCCATCAATCCAAAAGTAATTTAGCAGCAAAACCTTTCAACTTCGAATAACTGATGAAAATCTGCTTTCTTTAATATTGCAATGCTTTGATCGAAATGAATGACTTAGTTTTCTTCTTTGTTTCGTTTTCCATTTCACATACCCGTGTCTGTTGCAATTCAACTTAAATCCGTTTTTATATCGAAGAGTTTGAAATATAAAGGAAGGCAAACTCGAGTGTATTAACTTAAACCTCTGGAGACTGTAAAACTTTAAAGAAATTGATTCGGTCGAGTACTTTCGACTCCAGCTATAAATGATTCAACCTCTGACCCGGTGTGTAGAAGGAACATGTTCCCCCTATAAATTTTACCGCAGTCAAAAAGTCTACTATGAAAGTAGTCAAAGCATTTTATTATTTTTTGGACATTCAAGTGATTTGACGATGAATAATGAAACAGCCTTTGCTTTTAGATGCGAGTTGCAGCATTCAAGATTTAAAAGGTTCTATTGTCAACACTGCTAAGTTTACGTATAGTTTTCTTATTGATCAGTCTTAGGAAATTTAATTCTTTAAATGCAGCTTTGAAAAAAAAGCGCGACATGTTCTTAAAGAAACACTTTTTTTCCATGTAATAAGTGTCTTACAGAAAAGTCGGATTTAAGTTGGAAAAGTTGTAATACTTGACACGGTTTCTGTTTTTAAATGCAGTTTAATTCGCTAATTAAATACACAAACTACAGAAATTTGATGGTTGTATAGTTTGACCAGGGAACAGAAAAGTCATTGCTGTAACTGAGCATGCGTAAAGTGCCCGATTAAGTTCCAGAAGCAGTATCAAGAATAATCTGATTGGAAATATTTTTCTGGAAGAAGTGATTAGTTTCAGAGTTAATTAAAATTAAAAAATGAAACTTTAAAAAAATATTCTATAAATGAAAAGCATAAACGGAAGAATAAAAAGGGAAACATTAAAAGCTGAAACTAATTAAATTATAATGTATTAACACGGAAACTCAACCAAAATAAAAAATGACCAAACGATAAAATAATATCTTTTGAAATCATAAAAATAAAACATCGAATGAAAAATTAAACCTAAATCTAAAAAGCGAATTCAAATTTTGGTTTAGAATTGTAAAAATAAAAGACAGTGAAATGGTAAGAATGTTTTAACATAACATAAATAAAAACTTTCTCCTATAGTCACCTTTTCCTTCGTCTAAATCATTTCCATTCACAGCAGAGTTATAGTCCGTAAAGTGTAAGTTCTATTATTTTAGTTCTGTAGATTTTTAGTAAATGATTTAATAACCAAATTGAGAAATTTTATTACGCTTTAAAGTACTTATCTACTTTCCAAGCACAGAACTAACCCAATTAGATTTTTTGAACTTTAATCCAACACTCTCTAGGTATTGGAGGTATAATGGTGTGGGATTGGACTAATTTCAAAACGATTTTTTAAAAAGAAAAATGAAAACAAATCTGAAATCAATTAAAAAGTAAATTTATCATACAATTTGGAAAAGGAAAGCATTTAGAAAGACAGAAAAATACAAAATATATTTTTCTATTGCTTTTATTGTTTATCTCCAGATCGCTTTAGACTCAGTGGTTATATATGTATATTGAACACTTTCTTCAAACAATAAATTTGTTTTAACAGATGCTTTACCGTTAAGAGAAATTTCTATAATTTAATACAACTTCGGTCATAATTAATTAAATTAATTAATTTTCCTCTATTTTCCCTTCTAGCAGAGTTTTATCACTTGCACAGATATCATTCAAGAGAAAAAAAATAATCCTTCGGTAGGTGCATTAGGTCCACGTAAACCAAAGAAAAATTGTATTTTTTTGTTCTAGATCTCAGTAGGGTAGATGCATTCTATGAATATTAAAAAATTGGGAAAGAGAATTCTTCTGACGCGGCTTTTTGTAGTTAAATTAAGTAATTTTTTAGTATCAAGTATTGAATTTTAAGTAAGAAATGTGGCAATACGGGACATTTTTTTTGAAGCCGCAAAAAGAAAAAACGTCAACAGCCGAGATGTCTGATTACTTTAGTAGAATTCGTGTAAGTTTTCAAAAAAAAAAAAAAAAAAAACACCGATGATTTTTTCAAAAAAACTAAAACAAAAAAACACTTATTTACCTCTTATTGCTTGATATTCTCTCTCTGCTCGTCTGCGGGCTTCTGCTTCTTGTAGAAGAACTTCTTTTAATTCATCTGCAAAAGAAGGAAACAATTAATGATTTAATAACTTAATTTGAATGCTATATTAATCTATTGCGTTTATAAAGCATATTTTGAGATAAGCCTTTGACTATTGGCAATGACAGCTCACGTTGGCAATGCATAGAAATCTACGATTAGAAACATAACCTGCAAATGATGTAAAACGTAATTCAACGCGAGCGTACAGCTACGTGAAATTAAAAATATTTAGTTTTCAATACGAAACTTTGTTTCACAGAATGTCAATTATTGGTAAATTTAAGTTGAATTCTGTGCAAATGTATCAGTTACTTTTAGATACATTTGGATCACATTCAAGACTATTTAATTCTGCTTAATGAAACAACACGCGTTTTTCCTAGGACATGAGTTGTCACTGATTCTGAATAAAGAAACAATTTTTGTTCCATGGCAATTATTTGGTGTTCAGTTAGAAAGAAAGTTCTTTACAGATTCAGCCAGAACAGAAAGTTCTATTCCATTTACAATAATAACTAAATTACTTTTCCAAAACTGGAAAATATTCTTGATAAACTCTGGACAAGTATTCTTCGTTGTTGTCAAAAATTTCATATAGGAGATAAATTCTTTTTGAGATTTTAGGAAAGAATATTTTTTATTAATTTTGCTAACTTTTAATAGAAAATGAATTACTGAGTTTGTGATGATAAAAAAATTATTTATATCCTGAATTGAAGAATAATCTCTTCTTAAATTATTGAATAGATTGGTCTTCTTATTTCTAGCGATTTGAATTGAATCTGAGCTAAAAAATTTCTTTATTCCAAATGGAAGAAAAATTCATTTTTGAGATATATTTTCCCCTTCTTCAAAGTTCAATTATAACTATTTTTAAAATCTGAATTATTGTTACAATAAAAAATTAATCATTTGTCCTGTATTTCCCTGGAGACTGATTACAGCTTCCAAACAGGGAAACAGTTATAAACTCGAAAGATTTCAAACCTGCTTGTCAATTTTTTATAAAATAAAAGCATTCATTTTAATGACTTTTATCATACTTCCCCATCTTCCCACTTGTTGTTTACGCATCTTGGAAGAGGATAGCCCTCGTATTTGTGCATATTTAAGATAAATACGCCGACATTTTCCATATTATAAGATGCGCCCAAATGAAAAGAAGACTACAGTTATATGTAAAGAAATTTTAATAACAATATTCTCATTACAGTTCATGTAGAACAGTACAACTATAAATAATCGCCACTGACATTGATACACTGATCCCAGTGCGTAAAAAGGGAGTGGATGGCTTCAGTGTAGAAACTGCTGGGTCAGGCAAACACACTTTCTCGCCGTCTTCTGATTCTCTGACAGATGCTTGAGATCCACTGTGCACAAACTTTGCCATAACCAAGCTTTTTGTGGATTATGTGATGCACAGTTCCTTTGTTTATCGACAGTTCAACAGCAAATTTACGTGTGGTTATCCGACGATTCTGCCGTATGAGCTCATTCACAGCCGAAATCGTTGTACTGTTGGTCACAACGTGCGCCTGCCCAAGGCGTGGAAAGTCCTTGATGTTTACGCGTCCCGCCTCATAACGCTGACACCACCGGAATATAGTGCACCTTGCGAGACTCTGCTGTCCGTACACCTCTTTCATCCTGCGATAAATTTGTGAAGCATGCTCCCCTTCTGCGCGAAGAAATTGGATAACTGCTCTTTGTGCTGATCTGGAGGAATCCATCATGCAACGAACTGCGAAACAACTCTCCAGAAATGAAAATATTGATGCAATACTGTTAACTACGCAGGCGCAACTGGGAATACCACCACGCCATCTATGGGCTAGAACATTAATTCACTGGGATTTGAAACAACGTCGATACAGCTAAGGTCTCCTTTTCATTTGGGCACACCTTATAATAATACGCAATAAATTTTAAAAGTTAGTCTTCAACAACAAAACTTATATTAAAATCTTTTTTCATACTAATTAAATTGTCTGGACAGCAAGGAACTGTTGTCGATTGCGAAGCTCCATAGTAAACCCGTAAAACACGGTTTTTCTCTGACATGGTTCGCAATTAATCCACGAATTCCACGTAATGTAGTTTAGTTTAGTTACATTAACTCTCTGATTCCCAAGACCATTCGAATAGAGAGACTTTGGCGTTTAGATAGAGTGCTGGGTGTATGGTTGCAATAAAATGATGATTTAAATTATATACAATTAATTTACATTATTTACACAACTTATTTACATGACGAAAACTTATGCGTACAACATCGCGCGGATACAATCTGGAATGATAACAATGTTGCCAGATACAAAAGATACATTTTACATTTCAATAATAAATGAGTGGCTTGATGCTAGCGCCGCCACAAGACCTCAAAATAAAGCAACGCCCGAGTTTCTCTTTCAAAGATAAGGGAAATTCACTTCCCCTCTCAAAAACCGCAATGACAACTAGCACTCTCCGAATTCCAAGAACCCTCTCCCCTGTTCCCCAAATCCTTCTGGGCGAGCCATTGTAACGAAGAAAGCGCGCGCTGCGGGTGTGAAATCAATCACGCTTAACAAAAGGGGGTGGAAACTTCACAGTGATATTCGGACTTCCACCATCTTTTGCTTGAAGGGACGGTTGGGACGATCCGGTGTCGATAGAGTTAAAGTCCTGTCTTGAAGCAATACGAGTTCTATTTTGGGACGGACCTCATAATTTTGAATCGAGGTCAGATGATGAGGACGACACCTGGGCTGGCATCTCCCTCTCCAAACTTTTGCACTACACCAGCGGGAGGACGTTTGCCCCGTACGTATGATTTAGCGTGTAACAGGTCCACGTACACGGAGACTCTTCAGTGGAATCGGGTTTCAAACCTGGAACTTTCCAGCTCCGAGGCCGAGACTTTATCATTAGGCCACCGCTGCCCACTATGTAATGTAATAACAGCTTCAGAAAGAGAAAATATATAAAACATAAGAAAAACGCAGTTCGGGTCCGCGCCGTAGATTTTTCGTGAAAACGTCCGGGATAAAATCATAAAACGAGTGTTTCGTAATAATATGTAATTTAATTATCAATCTCTTTAATACAGTATTTACTCAGAGTAGTATAATGGTTACAGAATAGACAAATCACAAGCTACCACAGACCCTTACTGCATGCGATAAACTCGTAACTTACCTATTCTGTAACCATTAGACTACTCTGTGTGCAAATGTTGTATTAAAGAGATTGATAATTAAATTACATATTAATACGAACACATTTTTTATGATTTTATCCCGACGTTTTCACGAAAAACCCACTTCGCGGACCCGAACTGCGCCTTTCTTATGCTTATTTAGAGTAGCTTTTGATGTCGCCATCTGTTGGCAGTACATAGAACTACATTTCGCGTATGCGCAGTAAAACATCATTTACTACAAATGCTCATATTTCCCATAATATTCAAATTTTTGAATTCAAATTTTAATACAATGTTTCTTTTACGTACTGTCAAGCATTCTGCAAGTTTCGCACAATTCGAAAGAAAGCTCTGCATGTTATAACAAAAAAACATGCGGAGTTTGAAATTTTCAATTTAATACCGATTTTTACTTATATTCTGATAAGTATTTTTATTTTCTCACTTTGGGTCCTAGTAATACACATCAAGCTCTTTAAAATGACACCAGAATCAACCTCCTAGCTAAACGCGTTTCCACGCTACACTTATTTATAACTTCACATAATGCTAATTCATAACAATCAGGCGCATGCGCCTACACTGGTACGATGACGTCACAGGCAAAACAAATACTATGCGACATACTCTTACAGGTATGATATATCCGTTGTGGGATCAACAAAATTTTCGCATTATTAGTCTCATATTTATTAGCGATTCAAATCTAATCTGACGGTATTTCGTCACACAAGAAAGTTCGACTGACTATCACTATAACGAGCGGAAAGACGGTTTCACGTCAAAAAACGGCCCTATAAAAAGCGTAGGGAAAGGTCTAGATTTAGACGAATAGCTGGAGTTATATTTCCTAAATGAATATTCATCAATGTTGCAGAAATTTCAGAGTATGCTTGTGAAAAAGAAAAGGCCCTCGGCTAGTGGTGCTTAGTAGGATGACAAAGAAACTGTCTTTAATAGGGTTAACATATCGTATTTTAAGTGAAAATTTCTTGAATAAAGATATTTTTATTTGGAATGTAACAGTTTTGTGCATTATTTTTTTGTTTCGAATATTCATGAGCCTAACAACTGTGTTATAGGATGTTTATCTGCATTTGCATTATGCTTGTATGGGAAACTCATTTTAACTCTTTTGTTTATCACACCTAGCAATTTCTTTGAAAATTAGAAGAAAAAAGGAGTGAGCAAAAATTTTAGCAGATCTCTCTTCGACGTAAGAAGATCATTTTTTTAACTATACATTTATTAAAATTCTATAAGAATGCTATATTGATGCTATCTCCTGCATCCATGCTAGGTACAGCTCTAAAACTCACGGGTGTTAATTTTACTTTTAGATTCAAATCTCGTTCATTCTTTTTAATTCTTTTAGATTCGGATTAAATCTTAAAATGTCCTTCTAACATAAGAATGCTAGCAGAGAAATAGGTAAGCCATCACCCCCCTACTTTCTGATAAATTCGATGATAATAATTGCGGTCCTTTTCGATGGCCAGTGGTGTTACCTATCACTGTTTTGCATCATTAGCAATTAATTCCGGCTCTTTATTATCTGCGTCTTTCATTCTACTGTTAGATTTCACCATTTTTATAAACATTTCACTTTAGCATTCATCTTATTATTTTCGAAGCATGCTTAGAAAAAGGTAAGATATGTTTGGTTAAATTTCAGTTTTCACTATGTTTATTTTTTACAGCTTCATCATATAATAAAGAATATATTTCAAATAATTATATAAGCATATTTTAACGTAGGACTATATTCCTCCCATTGGGGTCTCAGGAAGGAAATTGATTCACACGCTAAAACGCCACAAAACTTGGTATGGGAGATCCTCTATATCTCGGTGACTACATATGTTAAAAACATAACTGTAGTCTTATTTTAGAGATAAAGGGTAACAACAGAAGTTACAAAAAACAATTTGAAAATTGGAATTGTAGTTCAGCGACTACTGAGTCGCATAGTTGGGCAAAAATACACAGGAATTGGTGACGCTATCCTCTATATCTCGGTAACTACATATGTTAAAAACATAACTAATGTCTTATTTCAGAGATAAAGGATAACTGTTAGTTTAATTAGCAGTTTTTCATGCTCAGAAAATCGTAAAAATATTTATTTGAATCTTTGTTTACATTTAAAAATGATTGGCTTGCATTTATCTTGTTTGTTTGTGTTAGTGATGTCACGATATGGGCGTGTGCGTTTTCTATGACATCACAGCCAATCAGGTTGTGCCACTTGGTCAGTTATGACATCACAGCCAATCAGGTTTTGCCACTTGGCCAATTATGGCATCACAGCCAATCAGGTTGTGCCACTTGTTTTTGGATAACTATATAAGATGGTATGTTAGATTGTTTTTAATAAAAAGGTTTTAGTTTTAGTAATGCAGTTGTATTTTGGTTTTGCACTGAGTTAGCCTGTATTCTAAACTGCAACATGGGTGCAGATGCACTGCCTTGTATATACATTGCTAAGTAACAACAGAAGTTACAAAAAAAAACCCTTGCGATTTACTTACGAGAAACCAAAGAGCCACGCGAGTCAAGTAGTCCTACGCCTTTAACATCAGCGGCTGTTTGAAAAGACAGCCTCCCGTCATTTTTTTTATTAAAATATTCCTCAACTGTTTCATGCCTTCGGTTTCTGTAGCCATATTAATGATATTCTCTTTGGAGCCCGACGAAAGCGGGGCAAGACAGGTGAACAACGCTCGCAGTGTGATTAGAAGACAGATTAGTTCCACGGAGGGGAATGGGGCTATGGAATTCTCATGGCTTAGTAATAAAGCATCTGTACCAATGAGAATGCAAAGGAAAATATTCTGTAGAAGAGTGTTTATCATCCGAGAGGTTACGCGGTACCCAATGCCGTTGCAATGTCGTGGCACCCCTAACCAAAGAAACTTACTAGCAGTTACTTACTTACATATTCATAGCCATAGGACAGCCAAAATAACATAGTCGAATATAAACAAATTTTATTAAAAAATTATTGTTTTTTTTAAATTAACGAAACGTCTCATTTTTGAAATAAATGTAGTAATTTTAAAGACGAAACATGCAGTGAACTATAAAGGGTTAACCTTCCAGCGGGCGCGAGTTTGCAAGAGGCACTTGAATTGTGCATCGTATTACATATTTATATCGTCATTTTATATATTTACGTGCAATTTTATTTATAAAATTTTTGTTTACTATTAGGTTAATGAATACAGATAACACAAATAAAAATTGCATTTATTTTTGTAAAATAGCACGATATATATATCAGTTGCAATTGATAAAATTTAGCAAAATTAATTAATTGAAATTAAAATAAAATAAAATAAAAACTATTTATATATATATAATATATATATGTATACGTAATATGTAATATATATGTATATATATGTATACGATACACAATTTGTCGTAAAATTTGCGTAAGCGCGCCCGCTGGAAGGTTAATCTGGCTTGAGCCACTTGGAGCAGCCTCCTCCGCCCCAGAGCCAACCCTCTCGAAACTCAAACCGGCGGGGCGTCGGGAAACAATGGCCCATCTTCGCGGCTTCCCTCCTCATTAATGGGGCAGGCAAGAGGGGCCGGTCGTTACACAGAAAATTCACGTCTACAGCGTGTTAGCAGTTAAAGCAAATTTATCTCCCTGTATCGAGTAGCGTTAAATGTCATGCTTTAACCCTCGTAATGATGGAGGTTCCGTGGCGGGCGTCCGCTTTAATGAGCTACCATCCATCAAGCGGCACTCTAAGTGTAAATCGGCCGGCCCTGAGAGTACTTGAACGGCGCTTTTTTCTTCTGCCTGCAGGTAGTATTATTACTCCCCCATTCATAAATAAACTATGAACGAGATTGATAAATCCACCGGTGGCGGGTGGATTTCCAATTACCAGCACCGACTGACGAAAATACCGCGCGATTTGCGGCGCGTTAATGGAGGTTTTTAATTTCGAGAAGGAGGAAAAATTATCTTTTGGCATTCGGTGCGTGAAGTTTTCAGTGCGGATTTCTCTTCATTTTAATGCGTCTGCCGTTTTGCTGCCGAAGCGATTTTTCCGTGCCCTGCGTCTCTGATCGTCTGCTGACCGAGTGACAAAACGAAGTGAAAGGATCCGAGAGCACTCGATTATTCAAAAGGGTGAAGTGACATTGAAGAAAATGAATTTGCCGGGATTATTTCGGATCTGGTTGAGAATTTTTCAAATTCAGGTTGATAAATGAAAGGATCTATTTTTGATGAAACAGCAGCACAAGCAATCTGTGCTCGTCTAACTGCGAAACCAATAATCAAATATTATTATTGAGAATCATTTATGATATTTTTTATCACTAGGTGGTACAAAAAGAACGCGTGTTTTAAGTGCACGGATTTGTCTGTCTGAGACTTCTGTTTTCTTTTAGTCGAAAGTACAAGCTCGAAATCACAGCAAAAAACTGAAAGAGGCCATTTACAAAGGAATAGCAAACTATATCTAAAGAAATAGCAAAGTATGGTACAAAAATTCTAAGAAAGATTCCGGATGTACGTCCAAAAACATGAAACGCAACGTCATTTTCCTGACATAATAGGGTGGCTACAGAAACTGTGAAAAAAATTTCCCTGACTTTCCCCTGATTTCTCTGACTAAACTTACAACATTTCCATGATTTACAGCTACTAATTATATTAGTTTTCTGGCTTTCTCTCTACTCAGAATCGCTGTATGTGTACAATATACATTATTAAAAACACTTTTACTAGTTATTTAATATGAAAAAAATAATATATTTTTCTGAAATTTAATTAAAAAAAATGGAATGAACATCCTAAAAAATGGAATGAACATCCTAAAAAAATCTATTAAAACAGTATATTACATTTCTTATGTGTAAAAAATACTGGAAATTTTAACGAAATACTTTGTTTCTAAAACTGCGTAAGAATTCTAAGAAACATTAAAACTACTCTTTGCAACGCAAGTTAAATTATGTTAACAGTAAAGGTTATTATGATCTTTGCTCAAAACTTTAAAACAGTTCAATGACTAATCAGTGCTCTTTGCATGAATACCAGAATAACATGTTGCAGCATAAATATAAAAAGCGTATAAGTATAGTACCTAATAATATATATATTAGCAAAGATTTAAACAAGAGAAACTGCAAAAATATTACTTCAAATCTTTATTCTTTAACAAATCGTAAGAAATTAATTATGCAAAAACTTATGCTTTTATAAATGAATATAAGCTTTTTTAATTCCATTTATCATTACAAATAATGCTAGACATAAGATACTAATTTATAGATAATAACTCAAGTAGTAAATAACTATTAATTTCCCCTGATTTTTAGATATTTTTACGAATTTCCCTGACATTTTCCTGATTTTTCCAGATCGATAAAACTCTGTCTTTTTCCTGATATCCCTGATTTCCCAGTTCTGTCGCCACCCTGTATAAGCTTTAGAATTAAGAAATTCAATATATTTACATATCCGAATTGCATGCATTGTAAACTATTTCGATAGAAGATTTTTATAATGAAAATCAGTGATGTTACATTGTATCTGAAAAACATGTGTTCTTTTTGCTCTACTCTAAAAAAAAAGGCAGCCTCAGTGGTCTGGCGCACAGTCTTTGCGTCAGGGTCGGAAAATCGCCTGTTCAAAACCCAGTTCAACAAAATATAAATCGTGTATGTCAGTCTAGTGCACATCTAAATCTGTCGGGGATCGTATGTCCTTACGTTAGTGTGGTGTGGAAGTTTGGAGGTAGGGTAAGGGCAAGAGGTATATGGAGGGCCCAAGCACCTCGGAGAAAATAATATTAAGGCGTTTATGTCACTTTTAAAAATCAAATATGATGTAGGGACAAAAACTTGATACCATATTCAGAAAAATAGGTATCACTAACCTGTTCTATCACCCTAAGATGCAAACAAACAAATCTTTCCTGCAGTACACGAGTTTTGCCTATTCTACCTTTCTTACCCTACTTTAATTCAGGTGTTGTTTTCTCCGCCCGGCAAAGGAACTTGAAAAGCAAGCCTTCTTGCAATGAACTATGCGATTTCTCTTCACTGCAACACTCCAGTTTGACGTTTCTGCCTTTCTTACCCCACCTTAATTCAGAAGTTGTTTTCTCCGCCCGGCAAAGCAACTTGAAAAGCAAGCCTTCTTGCAACGAACTATGCGATTCTCTTCACT
Organism: Araneus ventricosus; assembly: GCA_013235015.1. Classification (NCBI taxonomy): domain Eukaryota; kingdom Metazoa; phylum Arthropoda; class Arachnida; order Araneae; family Araneidae; genus Araneus; species Araneus ventricosus. The sequence continues at coordinate 724 of BGPR01037825.1, read as the reverse complement.
GCAACACTCCAGTTTGGCGTTTCGACCATTTTCCGTCTTGTCTTCAAAGTTTTCTCCACCGCAAGACAGACGAAAAGCGAACCAAACTTCCCATCCAAAAGTAGCTTGGAAAGTTAAAGAAACTAACCCCTTTTAATTAACTAATTAACCCAGTTATCATATATTTCTTACTTTTATCTCCTCTACCTTCAAAATTTTTTCTTTTCTCCCCCCCCACATTTGTTTCTAACACTACGTATTCACTTGGTGCAGTATTATCATGTTAGAACAATTGTGTTCTGCCCCTCTTTTGAAGCACAGCTATGGAATGGAGATTGCAGGCTTCTCCACAGGCTCTTCCGAACAATACTAATACTAATATCGATGGTAGAAAAAGAACAGGGCCATTTATCTTTGCTGCGCTACTGATCACGAATGGGAGTAAAAATAATCAATTTATGTCCAGGGCGCTGTTTACCCTTCTTACGCCACAAGGGTAGTGGGCTGTTACCGCAGTTGCCACTCTTGTACCCTGACCACGATTCAAGATTATGAAGTCGGTTCCAATATATAGTGTAGCTTCAAAACAGAAAGATAATCCGACTAAACTAAACAAAACAGAACTGGGCAATCAGTCCCGCGGTTTACTGATAAAAGAGTATTCTGATTTACTCGTTCACGCCGGCGCGTACCACCGCTGGCTCGCACTTAGGTGTTCCATCAGGCTGCGCGTAGCACCGGTGGC
>BGPR01037824.1:0-14969 GCA_013235015.1 Araneus ventricosus | reverse complement strand
CACTTAAAAACCGCCAAATTGGCGTTAATACGTAAGTACAAAAACCGACAAATTGGCGCCACTTAAAATCCGCCAAATTGGCGTTAATACGCAAGTACCAAAAAAAATCAAAATACAGTGTAAAGAAGTGTGTAGTTATGAAGGTTGATAAAAAAAGTTTACAATGCCATTAAAAAATTATAAAATTAAAGTTGACATAAAATGAAAATGGAATGCAAGAGGAATATCAGCACACTCCTTTTCCACATGATCATCAAATCAACATGAGTCACTTGTCAGAACACAGTATCAACTTGTTCATCCTGGCTTGATAGAGACATTTCCCTGCTCATTTAGCCATTTTTCGACACCTCTTTTGACTTCCCTGTTTGAAGAGAACCAGTTTGCTGATAAGTGCTCCTTCATTTGTGGGAGAAGGAAGTAATCATTAGGAGCCAAATCAGGGGTGCATGGGCGATGGCAATACACTTTACACTTTGTTTGAAATATCTCGAGTTTGGCAGGCAGTATGGGGTCAGGTACACAATCCCTATCTGCTCAATTCAAAAGAGCGATACCATTTTATGACATGTTGGCTGCTCATTGCATGTTCACAATAAATTTCAAAGATTTGATAGTGGATTTCACATGCAGAAACATTCTTAACCCACAAAAAGTATATGCTTCAATAAAAAGTCTAATTTTCAACGGGTCTCGACATTCCAATTGCTATAGTTCAATGATCTACACAAGAATAACTAGTGCCATTTGTTTCCCCTCTGAGGAAAAAAATTTCAATAATTAAAAATAATCAATACTTTTAATTGGTCAAATAATAAGTAAATGATTAGTGCAAAAAAAATCAATTATTGAATATAAATGAATCGTTTATTGCAGAAGTCACATGAGCCAATAATACCAAAAATGCTAGGAGCTTTTTTTTTAAATCAATTTTCTTTTTACCTGATAGATTTTAGTAACCAATATGTGACTTCACTTGACTTTTGTCATTTCTTCACTCGTTATTTAAATACTCCTATAGACTATGAAAACAGCAAAAATGTCAACAATTCAAATGTAATAAGTAATTATTTATATTTTATTCAGTGGCGGCTCGTCCATTGGGGCTGCAGAGCTTGCAGCCCCACCCCGAAATTATTTTAAAAGCTTGTATTTACTTTTTTTATTCTAATTGGTTAAATCTAAGACAGAAAATCAATCAAGAGTAAAGAGAGAGACAGACCAGAGCTGCATCAACTTTTGCCCTTCTTACGGATCCGATATTAACACAAAGAGCAACGCGAAGCGGGAGAAAAGCAACCCTTTCTCCGCTTGAAATTGCATTCATTTGATCTGCTTTTTTTCCAGCTCTCATTTGGCGCAACTTCCTCATTTGGCGTTTTTTCACCTTTTCTCAGTAGTTCAGTCATTAAAGCAGTTTTCTAAATGAAATTCTGGAGGAGTTGTAATTTTTTGCTCCTTTATACTTTTTGGGGTGCTGATTACGAATCTGAGGTTTGCCACCAAAAATGTTTGTTGGAATTTTGGTTTTAGACAAAAAAACATGAATTTTTGTTTATAACTTGAAAACTATTAATTTTTTGTATATTATCATTATAAACCAAAATAATCAGCACAAAATTTCCTACAACTTAGATCTATACAACTATTGCAGCACTGCTTGTTTCTAAACAGACGAGCCGCAACCGATTTTATTATCCAGGGTGCTAGAGCTTTTTTCAATTACAATGTGAAACTATAAGTGAGCTCTGCTCACGGAACTATTTAATTGTTTTTACAAAAACTACATGACATATTATACTTCTTTTTTTAAATTTATAATTAATTTATATATTTTAAATAAAAGTATGTTTCATCATTATTTAAAATTAATCATGAAAGTAACTTCAAATAAAATGTAAATGCCATATACAAACAAAATTTTTCACTTGCATGTTTGTATCTTTTATTATAAAGATAATTTTTTTTATAAAAATGACATTTTCATGAAAACTTTACAGAATTCCATTTTGGATCTTTTTACAGATCTAGTACTCTTTTGCTTCAAATAGCTAGTCATGGCAGTAATTAATTTGAACCCTTAATTATGGTTCTCCAATTTAGTTTAGTCAGATAGTTTTGAAGCTACTCAAGATTTCATTTTGGGACAGACAAAGAAATTTTGGACTTCAGTCAAATGACAAGGATGACATGAGAACTATTCCCAAAAACATTTATTCGGAACATGAATGCTTTGAAAAACATCTCATTAAAAATGTGACTTTTTTTTGCTTTACAAAATATACAACTTAGCTTAAGAAGCAGAAAGTACCTAAAAGCGTGACGTACGTCCAGAACAAACGCGGTCTTTGCAGAACATTTCATTTTTTAAAAAAACACGATATGTTCTGAAGAACAATCAAAGCAACGCGCTCCTTATGCCATGCCTTCTCTCTTCACGTTTTGCGCGACGCAGCCTCCAGAGATTGGAGTAATGGCAAAAATAGCTCCCCTTCATCGGGGTTTGACGTCACTGGGGATGAAGATCCGAAACATGCACATTGAAAGCTGCGTGTACAAGAACGTGGGGAAGACGCAGCAGTTGGAACAACTGACAAAATAATGTTTATTTATTCCAATGGTGCACCACCTAGCCATAAATTTGCCAAAATTTGTTAAAAATGCCCATTGTCGCAATGTACGGACCAAATTTTCATTAACATTTTGTGAACAGTACTTCCCCATTAATGTCGCAGTACCCGACTTCAAAAGTCATTGACAGAATTGCAAATTCTGAATGTATGCCTTGGTTTTAAATAATTAATTTTAATATAATGTTTTGTCATTAATGAGTAATAAAGATTGTACTGGTTAATTAGTATTTTTATATCTATTTTGCATTTTACTGTGGTCTGCCAAATTTGGACAAACTGCCTGCAGAACATTTCTAACTCTTTGAAGTCATGTTTGCAGAACACTGGATATGATTCTGCCCCTTGGCAACTTAGTAATCAAAGAAACCATTTGGCATTACATACAGAGTGCAATTCACGATGTAAAAAATACATAAATTCTTCATTAATACATCTTTTAGAACTTTTTTATGCCAACAAATTCATTTTTTGTTTTCTGCTACATTGGTCTCTTTCCTTTTCTTAAATAGTGGATTTAATATTATGTTCATTACACTTGATATATATGACTGATTCACTTTAATTGCAACTTGAACATTTACTTCTGCAGTTATTTTCTGAAAATATGTCTGTAATAAATTTTTTTAATTATACAATTCTTCTTTTATATCAAAATGAAAACTATTATTCATAATAAGCAATCACTACTACTAATAAAGAAGAATGTGTGTGTGTCTGTGTGTTGGCGCTCTACAGGGCAGACCGCTGGACTTAGAGCTACGAAATTTGGCATTTTTTGGAGGGTGAGAATGTGCACCTCGGAGGTGTTTTTCGAAATTTTAATTAGAATTTTAGTTAATTAAAAATTAAGCATAATTTTAGCGTTTTCCATTAATAACTTTCGAAAATATTACAGCATAAAAATCATGTTTACATGGCCTGAAAGTGGAAAAAATTTCAATGATATCAATAAAATTGTCATACGAATTTTTCTCTAATTTTAATAACACTTTAAAAATATTTAATTGCGTGTTTCGCTTCCTTTGTTTAAAGCTTAGAAAATATCCATTGGATTTTACTTTCTTCTCTTATTTGATAAATTTTTCTGTCAAATCTGAAAATGAAGTCTTCAAGATGGTAAGTATATAATGAAATAATCCTGCAAACCGAAAAATTATCTTTGCTATGTTTTAATTCTTTATATCAGCGTGTTTTAAGCCAATTAGCATGTTGCTGGACGTAAAATGCACCGCACCAATTTAATGTTGAAATCAAATGCGTAGTTCAAGTTAATGTAGACAGGGAACAGAACAAGTGCAAGGCTACGAAAAGAACATGGGTTAAATGTCTATAGCAAATTGAATTTTAAAACTACTTTGTTAAGGGAACCACGAATATAAAATTATGCATAAGAGATTCAGCTGAATTTTTATGGAGTTCTTACCGATTTTTAAAATTAAAAATCAAGGAGTATTTTCAAAATTTTCAAGGAGTCAATATTTACGCATGAAAAAGGGTTCCCTTTTTAAAGTACACAAAAATTATATTAAGAGTATTTAAAACATCGCTGATAACTCAAATAAATGTGGTTATATTTATTTCTTTTATAAGTTTTTACCAAGCTGATTTACCCAAGAATGGCATGTTGAATCTATTTATATGACAGTAGAGTGGTGCCGCTTAGACACACAATTTTTTATAAAATTATGCAACTACTACAAAAGTTCAAATAGTTCATTACATACCATGATTTACCATGTTTTAAATAAAAAACTAATTAATGAATGAATATATATGAATATGTTACTTATGAATGAATATATATTTTAGCAAAACAAAGAATATCGGATTATTTTAATTTTTCGTTGCTAATGATTCACTAAAGAATCATGTGGTCAATGAGATAATAGTCAATTGTGTACTAGCATATGGAGACTTTCAAAGATTTTTCTCTTAAAGCAGCTTCAAGTGATATATTGTGAGCATGCCACAACAGTGAATGAATTATATAATTTAAATATTTCAGACAACTTTTTAAGAAAGGAGGAAACAAAATGATTAACACTATACATGACATATTAAGCAAAAATGTATTTCAAATTCAGCAAACAGGTAGATTTTTGAATAATAAAAACAATAAAACCATCTATGTTTTATGGGAGCTTAACCCTTTGTGGCGCAAGGCACTAAACTTTTTGAAATATGACGAAAAAAATCATGAATGGGTTTAGTTTATTGTCCAGACATTGAATGTACAATTTTTTTTTCATAAATAAAACTTACTTCATCTCGAGGGGGGTCGTCCCCCTTTGGAGTCACCCCCTCATATGAGAACCCCCTTAGATACATTCAAAAAATATTGTTGCACCTAACAGAAAATCATAAATTAAAACTTCAAGAATATTGGAGGGACATTTTCCGAGCTAATTTGCTAAAATTGTAAACATCCAGAACCGAAAAAATTTCTTATCTCCGAGTTAAGGAATTTTTCCAAACTTTTATCTCTAATAATTCCGAAACGAAATTTCACAAGGCTGCTATATGCATTCTAAAAGGAGTACTATTAGCCCTATCCTAAAGCTATTATTTTCCATTTATAGTTGAATTTAACGGTTGAGAAGCGAGTGAAATTGGGTGTGCCATCAGCTGGCACATTGGGCCGCAAAGGGTTAACAAATATTTGACAATATATTTGGAAACAGAAGTAAATAATAAATAAATAATCCATTAATTTATAATGATGGAAATAAATAAAATTACCAAATATCCTTGTAATAAAAAGAATAGTCCGGTATGTTATTTTACATCAGTTAATGGTATAATTTACTTGAAATGACATACATGCTTATAGCTAATACAGTGCAGACTTAAGGACACATAGAATTGAATGAATGAAAGTAAATGACTTGCTTCAGAATAAGAATAAAGTTTTTATGGGACTTTCAAGTGAAAAATGTACAGAATTTACAGTTTCATTTCTGATCACATTCAGGTTCGCTTGGTTTCAGTAAAGGTGGCTGAGGGTGCTTGCTTCTTTCTAATTTTAATTCTTGAACCCATTTTAAAATCAAGGGATTCTGAAAAGTACCTAAAATAATTTTATAAAATCAAAATAGTAAATGACAAGAAACCAATAGTTTAGAACACATTAAAAATAGTAAATAATTACGGAAAAGCACTTTATTACTTGAGTGAACGAATAATTTTTGGCCTTTCATCAAATATGCAACAGAATCCCATATTAAAAGTAAATACTCTGTTGTTAAAACATGCATAAGAAAAGGCATATTTTAGAAGCGAATATCAATAGGACACTTATATACTATAATGTATAAAAGTAGTACTACTAGATACTCAAAATACCATACAAAGTACCAAAACATGAGAATGGATATAAAAATATACAAATGTGCATTTGTGTGCATCTATATCATTAAGACCAGGGTGTAACTGATTTAAATCAGTGATTTTAATCAATTGATTTTTTAAAAAAATCATGATTTTTTAAAAAAATCATGATTTTTTTACACCCTGTTGGTAAAGTCAAACGTCACAAATCCGGACGTCCAAAATCCGGACCTTTTTCATTCCGTAACTTCCCCCACACACAAATATATATATATATATATATATCCTAACTTTTATCTACCAAATCGGCGCCCAGAGTCAGCAGAAACCGGTCGTAACCATCTGGGGAGGGAAGGGATTTAACCACATGTACAATGATGTGCGACGAAGGTATTGTGGGGGGTATTGTAATCCTAATGTTAGGATCTCGAAAGAAAAGCTGAAATTTTTTAACTATTTTGAGTACGTCAAGTCAATAGAACAAGAAATTGCCGAAGACGCCTTTGAAGTTCTGCATTGCGACGAAGCCCCGAAAGAGTGTCAGCTCACTGATGCCGAAATATGCAGTATGGTGTTGATGAACTCCCAAACTTCAGTATGCGATAGCGAAGAAGAAACACAAGTGGAAGATAACACCAATTCACAGTTTAGTGGAAGTGTTGAACACCACAATAAAAGGACTTGAGCAAAGAGACTTTATTTCGGAGTCGGACATAATGGCGATACATAAAATAAAAGAGAAGTTACTTAAGCAAAAACCGAAACTAATGAAGAAACTCACTTTAAATGAAATGTTTTGTAAAAATGTTAAAATTAATAAGAAATAATATTAATTATGTTTGTAAATCGAAGAAAACAAGTAATAAATAAGTTTTTTTAAAAATTTAAATTTAATTCTGTGTTTTATGATGTTAGATTCACTTCTTAATATTGAAATGATCTAAGATCCGGAATTATCCCAAATCCGGAATTGTCAAAGTCCCGACGATTCCGGATTTGCGACGTTCAACAGTAATAGAGCAACTTATGACTACAAAGGCCACATCTGCAGGGGTTGAAAGAGTGCTTTCAACCTTTGGTTTCGTACACAGTAAATTAAGAAATCAATTAGGGGTGGAAAAGACTGCCCAACTGGCATTTCTGTTCAAATCTTTAAATAAATAAATAATATTATTGTTATTGCGTGTGATTAACATTTCTGTAAAGCTTCATTTCTTGTTTCTAAAGTCTTTGTTTTAAAATTTGTAAAGTAAGTCATTATATGATCTGTCAATCCAATTCTGCTATGTTCCCGAAGTTATCCACTTGGGACAAAATGCTTTAGAATAGTTATTTTATTTTGTTATTTGCATGCCAAACAAAGGCATTTACAGATTTCACATTTGATTACATTACAGATTTATACTATCAACAACTAGGTATTTAGCAGCTCTCTCTATATAGAGAAGTTAAACTTATTTTTAAAAATCTGATATAAATGTTTTTTTAAAAAAAAAATCTGATATAAATGGTTTTTTTTTTTTTAAATCTGATATAAATGTTTTTTTAAAAAAAATCTGATTTTAGGCGAAAGAGTCAGATTTAAATAAAAAAAATCAGATTGAAATAAAAAAAACGTATTTTTTTAAGGTTGTTCCTCCCCCGTTGGGCAGATTGTAATCTCACTCTCGAAGACGATATACCTTGTTTACAGAGATGAATATGTTAATGTCTTAATTGGGGTGTAAAAAAATCTTTTAATCTTTTTTCAAAAAAATCTGATTTTTTTTTATTTAAAAAAGATTAAAAGATTTTTTTATGCCCTGATTAAGACATTAACATATTCATCTCTGTGAACAAGGTATCTCGTCTTCGAGACAGACATGTCACAGGCTTGGAACCAAAAAAAGCTGAACTTCATAAATAGTGAATCGTGTCAAACATAAATACCGAAAAGTAAAATAAGTGTAATTAATCTAACAATAAAATAAATAAATTTATATAAAAAGTGCTTAAGATATTAAAAACATTGTAGAATTATTTTCATAATAAAAAATTAAGAATGATAAAATCCGATGCCGAAAAAGCTGAAATCCGCGTTTCCGCGGAAATGTGTCATGTCTGTCAAGAGTGAGATTACAATCTGCCCAACGGGGGAGGGGGGGAGGAACCTGCTGTACGGGAGGGGGGATGGGTGTAGTTTAGTTTGGTTTAGTTATATTAACATCCTATTTTGAAGCTACACGAGGGCTATTTTGGGACGGAACTCATAATTTTGAACCTCGGTCAGATGACGAGGACGACACCTGAGCTGGCACCCCCCTCTCCAAACTTCCACGCCACACCAACGGGAGGACGTTTGACCACTATGTATGATTTAGCGTACAACAGGCCCCATACATGGCGGATCTTCAGTGGAATCGGGTCTCGAACCTGGAACCCTCCGGCCCAAAAGCCGAGACCTTACCACTAGGCCACTGCGGCCCGGGGGATGGGTGTAAGGAATTTAGTCTCATATTTTCACCAGATCTTTATTTATCTACTAGTTGAATACCCTGTTGCGTGAACAGGGTACAAACATTTTCTCCAGCGAGGGGGACAGCACCCCAACAGGGGCCACTAGCACCACGCCTGCTTGTCTTCTAGGAATGTTTGCAATGTGCAAGAATTTGGCTTACATACCAGTTTAGATAAGATTGATATGTTCACATTCTCCTTTTTCGGTATATAAAATGTCTAGAGCAAGCACAGTTATCACTTGTCTTTTCAGAAGTTTGAATCTAATTCATATTCCATAACAAACAAAAGTTTCTTACCAGTATTTTGGGAGACAACATGCATAAACAAAAAATTAAAAAAAATTTTGTGTATAAATAAAAGATGGTCTCTTTTTTTTTTGGTAAGGAATAAGATGCTAAATTATGTTAAATAATACTTTTTCGCAGAATTATAAAAACATTTGTTAAAAGAAAACTTTATACAGGGTGACAATTATCAAGCTATATAAAATAAAATTTTCAAAAACTACTGAGTTCAAAAATTTTATCCAAATTTAAAAGTAACAACAGATATTCGGATTTAGTTTATGACAAGTTCGATATGCTTGCCATCAATGACTATGATGTGGCGCAGACGAAGAGCAAAATTCTGCAAAAATTGATGAAGTGTCGAGATATTGACGCTACCAGTTCTCTCGAACTTTTCAATCACACTTTTGATTGTTATAACACTCGGACCGGTTGTCTTCAGCATGCACTCGGTCGCAAATTTCCTTTGAGCCGCAATCGGGTTGTTATTGCTCGAATAGTAGGCCTTGACGATCGATATATGCTCAGAAACGCTGTATTTCGACATTTTCAACGAAAAATGAACAATAAGAGTGCGCATGTTAAAAAAAATCCCAACATGCCCTGCATTCAACTGCTAAGTTTTAACTTAATCTCAGCAATGGTTCAAAAGTTATCAAGGTTTTTTCCCCATATAGCTCAATAATTGTCACCCTGTAGCAAGTGCTGTAAAAATATTAGGAAACAATACTAATGAAAAATAAATACCTTCTGTGCTGTTAAAAAAGTCTTGGAGGCTCAAAGTGAATTCAGATTCTTTTTCATATTCAAATGCTTGCAGTATCATGTCAAATTTATCTAAATCCTTCACGGTTTTAGCTTCCGTGGTGCTCTGCTCTTCATACTCCTAAAGAAAGAAATAAAATTGCATTAAAATGTATATTGGGCAAAACAAGAGCTAAAGATCTCAAAGTTGCTAAATAGAAGCACAGGCATGAATTTTAATGTCACAAATAAAGAATAGTGTAATCGTTAATGCAATTTTAAATCTTAACATCATTAAATTATAATGAAAACATTAAAAGAATAAAAAAACATTTTAAATTGTTTTATGACTGGAATCATAATCATAAATTCAAAGCTATTAATTAACAAGATTTCAAAATGTCAGCTTTATTTATAGCAGTAATTAAGGAAAATTTACTTCGGTAGGAGAAAACAGTAAGAACGGTTAAAAATAAGAAATGCTAATCATTAAATACAACAAAAAATTTAATGAAGGAATTTAGATTAAAATAGTGTTACAAAGCTATAAAGTCGTTTTCCTGAGATGCTAGACTTGGTGATAAATTTGGCAACCTTGGCGACAAAGGGAATTTTCTAGAAGGACCTCAAATTTTCCACCTATTTCTACTGGTTTCATGAACTTTCTAGAGATTACGTCACTTCCTACAAAATGAAGTCACTTCCTGTTGAAAAGTATAAAAGCAAGCTCTCAAGCCAAGAAGAGTTAGTTGGAATTTGACCTGCAAGCAAGCTGGTGAGTTAACAAGAAACCTTTGAGCATTGTGTTGAGATTTATTGGTAGTCTCGGTTGTGAATTTTTACTAGTGCTGTGTTAATACTTGTGCTACGTTTCTTGGCTTGAGAATATTTGTAAAATAAAGAGCTTTATTTTTGTAATTCTGCTTATTGGACTGCACCCACAAGTTGATTTTGTCACAATAGTTATACCCCTACAGTATTTTTATAAAATTCAGATAAGGTTTTTAAAATTTTGTTTTCAGATAATAAATACAATAGACTTTGCTTAATGTGATCACTTTGGGACATGAGAATTTTGAAAACATTAACCGATTGATAACAATAACCGAATTGGGTAAAATCAACTATATTTTTATCACCTCAAGGGGAAAGAAACAAAATGGAAAAGAAAACACTTACCTCAGGGTTATCTATAATTTATTTCAAAAATAAAAATTTTTAAAATTCATTAATTGTTGCTTGACGACAATTATTTCTTAACAGTTAATTTATATATTGTTCGTACTCGTATTGTTTTTTAAAATCTGTTGAACAATGCTGCACGCCGCGTTTCAAAATGTCAAGGGTTTGCCTCATTTCGGCGTTTCTTGGAGGGTTTTCTTCAACACATTCATCCCCGTCGGAATCGTCAACATTTATTGCTTGATTTTGCTCACAAACAGCTTGGCAAATTTCCAAGCCTGTTAGAGTGGCAGCTACTGGTATGTCTAATACCCACGACGGCCCAGCCTACCCAAAAAGGGTGTAAGGCAAGAGCTACTACTGGTATGTCCTCGTCAATGGACATCCACTCTTCATACTCTTCCTTTTGCATACCTTCAGGAGGTTCAATGACAATTACCAACAGTCACGTCCCTGCCTGCTAAATTGACGACCTCCAAAGAGAGGACATGAAAGACAACCCCCAAAATTCTTGGGATGTGTGGGGAAAAGTGGCCCCCAGATGTGTCCTTACTAATGGAGCGACAAATTCTATGAACATCAATTGTTAACGCTTTTCAAAATGAGTCTACTTCAAAACTGATAACATTAAACGATGTAGTGATTACACAAAACGAATAATTTTGTGTACTTTTGAATACATTGGTTCGAGACCAGAGGTTTTGATAATATAAAGCGAATGATAACATTAACTGTGATCACATTAAGCGGAGTCTACTGTAAATAAAGTTAGCAATTAAAGTTTTTCAGAGGTTTTATGCAAGTGGCAAATGAAAATTCTTGAAATTAACCCTCCGATCGGCGCAAACGTCTTTTTACGTTTTTCATGTTCAGTTCAAAGGCAGATAGCTCGTATTTATATGTATATTTTCTCAAACAATCATGGATAAAGTATTCTTAAGATTTCAGAGATATAATTAAATACAAAAAAGATTGATTCATTTACTTTAAAAGCTAAGTTTTCTACCCTGATAGCTAAAAGCTGAAAATAATTGGGTGCTCAGAGGGTTAATTATTGATGCCTTCTACAAAAAAAGAATTTCCCCAAAAGTTTGAACAAATATGCCAAACCTATATGATAAAATTATGTGTCCACATTATCAATGGGAGTACAAATTTCATCATATTAATGTTGATTGACAAATCTAAAATTGATTAAAGAAAATCATTAAATGTGCTGGATATTGAATGTATTTCGAATTAATGTTAATAAAGATCAATAAATGCATAATATAGTAGATTTGTAAGTTTCAATATTTTGAAAAACACATGGGAAGATTTAAAAAATAACTCTAAAAAAGTCCAAATAAATATTTTTGTTTATATATGCAATTAATGAAAATAAATAAATATTTTACACTTCCCTACAAATAGAAACTTAAATGGCAAATAACAGAAAATGGTGCATATTTTTAAAAATTTCATAATTAGAATCAATTTTGAAATTCCTTAAAACATATTTGTGAGTGACAACAAAAACTTATAGGTGGAAAATTTTGCTATCTGCATTTGATTTAATATGTCAATTTCAACCAGCATCTATCAACTTAATGGTACTTCTAGAAAATGATTAAATATCAACACATTTTAACATTTAAAATATATTTAGTAAATTACAATCATAACATCCACCCTTTACAAAGTAATCTAAAGGACTGGACAAGAAAATTAGTTTCTATGCCAGTAATGAACAGCAATGTTAAGTCATAATTATTCACAATATCATTTAGAGTTTTTAGGCTACTATTTAATTAAAAACTAAAGGAAATATTAAACACATGTTAAATAACTACATGATAGCTATAAGTATAACTAATAAATGCATTAAAATGAAGTTTAACAGTTTTAATAATAGATATATAAAAGTATATAATATAAAATGTAACAATATAATGCATAATGAACAATATAAAATGCAAATTAAACGATTTAAAATTCATCTAAAAATATTGTGATGCTTGAAATTGTATGCAAAGGTATAAACAGGGTTCATACTGTATATATGATAGTAAAATTCAGGAGTTTCTAAGGATTTTTTCAGGAGTACAGTACAGAAAATTCGGGAGATAACGTGAAAAAAATCATTTTAGGTTGAGAAGGGGGTAGTGTGGAAATTTTTATAAAATTGGCAAAAAAGTATACTAAATATCAATTCTCCCATCTTTCCCGATTGCGGTGACTCGGAACGTGCGAGGTAGACTCTTTCGGCGCTAAGTAAGGTCAGAAATAAGAATTCCGGATTCCAGCAACTTTCTATCAATAAGGAAAAATGGAAACATCATATTCTTATGTTTTATCATAATTTTATATTTTGCTCTTCGAGTGTAATTTTTCAGGAGACAAAAAGAAATATTAGGATAAAAAACACAGGACTTTTCAGGGCCCTTAGAATAAAAAAGCAAAATTCAGGAGTTTTTCAGGAATTTCAGGAGGAGTACGAACCCTGTATAAATAAACATACACAGATTGAGAAGGGGGGAAGGTTTGTTTGTTTTGACTAATTAAATATTTTATACCAAACACATTTCTTTTTGATTAAAATCAACATGGATTTTAAACAAAACACAGTGGCGATTTGCTTGCTAGCTGATAATTAAAGTAACAAATGCCTAAAAAATTCAAAGTAAATAAAAATTTAAAAAAAACATTTGAAATGCTTCAAAAACATTTCTTCATTTTGAAGAAAATTTTTAAGTTGATACTAACTTTATACAAATCCAGAAACTCCTTTCCAACTTTTTCTCCAGCTAGAGAGCAAAGCCTCTCCATAGCTTCCTAAGGATTGATCAGCATAAGTAAAATCTTTCTTAATGATATATTGATTAAAAATTAAAAGTAAAACTTCAAAACAAAATATTTTTAAAAATATAAATGAAATGCAAGAAAGATTTTTAAAAAGTATTATAAAGAGACACATATGGTTCTCACAAGCTCTTTCCTGTGCTTTTCATCTTTGCTGATGCCACAAAATGGCGTTAGGTCTCCAACTATACACTCAGCTATATCATGAACAAGAGCCATTTTAATGCACCTAGAAATAAAATCCACATTACGTTTCATCTTAAAATTTGCTTTTAAACACATTTATAAATCTCAATGCATTTAATTTCAACAACTTCTAAATGCTCCAAGTTGCTCATACCGTTCGTTTCAAAAACTTGGGACAAGCACTTTTGGACGATTTTACTATAGAAAGGGGTGGCAGGCAATGAGTAAGATGAGATCTTTTCCAGAGTTCTTGGTGGAGTTAAGCATATTTTTTAACGTACGACTACGTTCCTCCCATTGGGGTCTCAGGAAGGAATTTGATTCACACGCCAAAATGCCACAAAGAACGTTGTATGGGAGATCCTCTATATCTCGGTAACTACACATGTTAAAAACATAACTAATGTCTTATTTTAGAGATAAAGGGTAACAACAGAAGTTCGAAAAAAAATTAATTGAAAATCGGAATTGCGGTTCAGCGACTACCAAGTCGCAAAGTTGGGCAAAAATATGCATGAATTGGTGACGCGATCCTCTATATCTCGGTAACTACATATGTTAAAAACATAACTAATGTCTTATTTTAGACATAAAGGTTAACAACAGAAGTTCCTAAAAAAAAATTGAAAATCGGAAAAGAGTCACCAGAGTAAAGTAGTAGTCCTACGCCTTCAACATCAGTGGCTGTTTGAAAAAGACAGCCTCCTGTCATTTTTTATGCTTCTTCTACTGTCCAAAATAAGCCAGCAGTGCCAATTTTGCCTCTGGAGCCAAAGATATAAATTACTTTCCTTCTTTTTTATTGATTCCCCAGGTTCTAAATGGTATGTATGTAAAAAATGGTGTTGTGTTTATCCCAGAGCATTTTTTGTGACTGAGCTCTAAACACCTATGCCAAAGCATAGGATTATTATGATTAACATTATGCTCATTATGATTAACCTGTACTATATGCAAGAGAAATAAAAATTTCATGCACTAATTTATTCAATTATTAACATAATTTACAAAATCTGTCAGCAAACTTTAAATTTAAAAATAAAGAGACACAGCAAATCTAAAGTTTCAAAATCTTATTCAAAAGAAAAATATTTTTATCATATGGAATTCCAAAATATCATGAATATTTTCATTAATTAACTCACTTTTTCATTTTAAATTTGTGTTGAGGGTTTAGAGAAATTTCAAGACTAGGAAATGAAAACGAATGTGTTCAATATATAACAGATAATTCTAAAGTTTTGATGTCATTTATTAATTAGACAGACAG
>BGPR01037823.1:0-14969 GCA_013235015.1 Araneus ventricosus | reverse complement strand
GCCACCGGTGCTACGCGCAGCCTGATGGAACACCTAAGTGCGAGCCAGCGGTGGTACGCGCCGGCGTGAACGAGTAAATCAGAATACTCTTTTATCAGTAAACCGCGGGACTGATTGCCCAGTTCTGTTTTGTTTAGTTTAGTCGGATTATCTTTCTGTTTTGAAGCTACACTATATATTGGAACCGACTTCATAATCTTGAATCGTGGTCAGGGTACAAGAGTGGCAACTGCGGTAACAGCCCACTACCCTTGTGGCGTAAGAAGGGTAAACAGCGCCCTGGACATAAATTGATTATTTTTACTCCCATTCGTGATCAGTAGCGCAGCAAAGATAAATGGCCCTGTTCTTTTTCTACCATCGATATTAGTATTAGTATTGTTCGGAAGAGCCTGTGGAGAAGCCTGCAATCTCCATTCCATAGCTGTGCTTCAAAAGAGGGGCAGAACACAATTGTTCTAACATGATAATACTGCACCAAGTGAATACGTAGTGTTAGAAACAAATGTGGGGGGGGAGAAAAGAAAAAATTTTGAAGGTAGAGGAGATAAAAGTAAGAAATATATGATAACTGGGTTAATTAGTTAATTAAAAGGGGTTAGTTTCTTTAACTTTCCAAGCTACTTTTGGATGGGAAGTTTGGTTCGCTTTTCGTCTGTCTTGCGGTGGAGAAAACTTTGAAGACAAGACGGAAAATGGTCGAAACGCCAAACTGGAGTGTTGCAGTGAAGAGAATCGCATAGTTCGTTGCAAGAAGGCTTGCTTTTCAAGTTGCTTTGCCGGGCGGAGAAAACAACTTCTGAATTAAGGTGGGGTAAGAAAGGCAGAAACGTCAAACTGGAGTGTTGCAGTGAAGAGAAATCGCATAGTTCATTGCAAGAAGGCTTGCTTTTCAAGTTCCTTTGCCGGGCGGAGAAAACAACACCTGAATTAAAGTAGGGTAAGAAAGGTAGAATAGGCAAAACTCGTGTACTGCAGGAAAGATTTGTTTGTTTGCATCTTAGGGTGATAGAACAGGTTAGTGATACCTATTTTTCTGAATATGGTATCAAGTTTTTGTCCCTACATCATATTTGATTTTTAAAAGTGACATAAACGCCTTAATATTATTTTCTCCGAGGTGCTTGGGCCCTCCATATACCTCTTGCCCTTACCCTACCTCCAAACTTCCACACCACACTAACGTAAGGACATACGATCCCCGACAGATTTAGATGTGCACTAGACTGACATACACGATTTATATTTTGTTGAACTGGGTTTTGAACAGGCGATTTTCCGACCCTGACGCAAAGACTGTGCGCCAGACCACTGAGGCTGCCTTTTTTTTTAGAGTAGAGCAAAAAGAACACATGTTTTTCAGATACAATGTAACATCACTGATTTTCATTATAAAAATCTTCTATCGAAATAGTTTACAATGCATGCAATTCGGATATGTAAATATATTGAATTTCTTAATTCTAAAGCTTATACAGGGTGGCGACAGAACTGGGAAATCAGGGATATCAGGAAAAAGACAGAGTTTTATCGATCTGGAAAAATCAGGAAAATGTCAGGGAAATTCGTAAAAATATCTAAAAATCAGGGGAAATTAATAGTTATTTACTACTTGAGTTATTATCTATAAATTAGTATCTTATGTCTAGCATTATTTGTAATGATAAATGGAATTAAAAAAGCTTATATTCATTTATAAAAGCATAAGTTTTTGCATAATTAATTTCTTACGATTTGTTAAAGAATAAAGATTTGAAGTAATATTTTTGCAGTTTCTCTTGTTTAAATCTTTGCTAATATATATATTATTAGGTACTATACTTATACGCTTTTTATATTTATGCTGCAACATGTTATTCTGGTATTCATGCAAAGAGCACTGATTAGTCATTGAACTGTTTTAAAGTTTTGAGCAAAGATCATAATAACCTTTACTGTTAACATAATTTAACTTGCGTTGCAAAGAGTAGTTTTAATGTTTCTTAGAATTCTTACGCAGTTTTAGAAACAAAGTATTTCGTTAAAATTTCCAGTATTTTTTACACATAAGAAATGTAATATACTGTTTTAATAGATTTTTTTAGGATGTTCATTCCATTTTTTAGGATGTTCATTCCATTTTTTTTAATTAAATTTCAGAAAAATATATTATTTTTTTCATATTAAATAACTAGTAAAAGTGTTTTTAATAATGTATATTGTACACATACAGCGATTCTGAGTAGAGAGAAAGCCAGAAAACTAATATAATTAGTAGCTGTAAATCATGGAAATGTTGTAAGTTTAGTCAGAGAAATCAGGGGAAAGTCAGGGAAATTTTTTTCACAGTTTCTGTAGCCACCCTATTATGTCAGGAAAATGACGTTGCGTTTCATGTTTTTGGACGTACATCCGGAATCTTTCTTAGAATTTTTGTACCATACTTTGCTATTTCTTTAGATATAGTTTGCTATTCCTTTGTAAATGGCCTCTTTCAGTTTTTTGCTGTGATTTCGAGCTTGTACTTTCGACTAAAAGAAAACAGAAGTCTCAGACAGACAAATCCGTGCACTTAAAACACGCGTTCTTTTTGTACCACCTAGTGATAAAAAATATCATAAATGATTCTCAATAATAATATTTGATTATTGGTTTCGCAGTTAGACGAGCACAGATTGCTTGTGCTGCTGTTTCATCAAAAATAGATCCTTTCATTTATCAACCTGAATTTGAAAAATTCTCAACCAGATCCGAAATAATCCCGGCAAATTCATTTTCTTCAATGTCACTTCACCCTTTTGAATAATCGAGTGCTCTCGGATCCTTTCACTTCGTTTTGTCACTCGGTCAGCAGACGATCAGAGACGCAGGGCACGGAAAAATCGCTTCGGCAGCAAAACGGCAGACGCATTAAAATGAAGAGAAATCCGCACTGAAAACTTCACGCACCGAATGCCAAAAGATAATTTTTCCTCCTTCTCGAAATTAAAAACCTCCATTAACGCGCCGCAAATCGCGCGGTATTTTCGTCAGTCGGTGCTGGTAATTGGAAATCCACCCGCCACCGGTGGATTTATCAATCTCGTTCATAGTTTATTTATGAATGGGGGAGTAATAATACTACCTGCAGGCAGAAGAAAAAAGCGCCGTTCAAGTACTCTCAGGGCCGGCCGATTTACACTTAGAGTGCCGCTTGATGGATGGTAGCTCATTAAAGCGGACGCCCGCCACGGAACCTCCATCATTACGAGGGTTAAAGCATGACATTTAACGCTACTCGATACAGGGAGATAAATTTGCTTTAACTGCTAACACGCTGTAGACGTGAATTTTCTGTGTAACGACCGGCCCCTCTTGCCTGCCCCATTAATGAGGAGGGAAGCCGCGAAGATGGGCCATTGTTTCCCGACGCCCCGCCGGTTTGAGTTTCGAGAGGGTTGGCTCTGGGGCGGAGGAGGCTGCTCCAAGTGGCTCAAGCCAGATTAACCTTCCAGCGGGCGCGCTTACGCAAATTTTACGACAAATTGTGTATCGTATACATATATATACATATATATTACATATTACGTATACATATATATATTATATATATATAAATAGTTTTTATTTTATTTTATTTTAATTTCAATTAATTAATTTTGCTAAATTTTATCAATTGCAACTGATATATATATCGTGCTATTTTACAAAAATAAATGCAATTTTTATTTGTGTTATCTGTATTCATTAACCTAATAGTAAACAAAAATTTTATAAATAAAATTGCACGTAAATATATAAAATGACGATATAAATATGTAATACGATGCACAATTCAAGTGCCTCTTGCAAACTCGCGCCCGCTGGAAGGTTAACCCTTTATAGTTCACTGCATGTTTCGTCTTTAAAATTACTACATTTATTTCAAAAATGAGACGTTTCGTTAATTTAAAAAAAACAATAATTTTTTAATAAAATTTGTTTATATTCGACTATGTTATTTTGGCTGTCCTATGGCTATGAATATGTAAGTAAGTAACTGCTAGTAAGTTTCTTTGGTTAGGGGTGCCACGACATTGCAACGGCATTGGGTACCGCGTAACCTCTCGGATGATAAACACTCTTCTACAGAATATTTTCCTTTGCATTCTCATTGGTACAGATGCTTTATTACTAAGCCATGAGAATTCCATAGCCCCATTCCCCTCCGTGGAACTAATCTGTCTTCTAATCACACTGCGAGCGTTGTTCACCTGTCTTGCCCCGCTTTCGTCGGGCTCCAAAGAGAATATCATTAATATGGCTACAGAAACCGAAGGCATGAAACAGTTGAGGAATATTTTAATAAAAAAAATGACGGGAGGCTGTCTTTTCAAACAGCCGCTGATGTTAAAGGCGTAGGACTACTTGACTCGCGTGGCTCTTTGGTTTCTCGTAAGTAAATCGCAAGGGTTTTTTTTTGTAACTTCTGTTGTTACTTAGCAATGTATATACAAGGCAGTGCATCTGCACCCATGTTGCAGTTTAGAATACAGGCTAACTCAGTGCAAAACCAAAATACAACTGCATTACTAAAACTAAAACCTTTTTATTAAAAACAATCTAACATACCATCTTATATAGTTATCCAAAAACAAGTGGCACAACCTGATTGGCTGTGATGCCATAATTGGCCAAGTGGCAAAACCTGATTGGCTGTGATGTCATAACTGACCAAGTGGCACAACCTGATTGGCTGTGATGTCATAGAAAACGCACACGCCCATATCGTGACATCACTAACACAAACAAACAAGATAAATGCAAGCCAATCATTTTTAAATGTAAACAAAGATTCAAATAAATATTTTTACGATTTTCTGAGCATGAAAAACTGCTAATTAAACTAACAGTTATCCTTTATCTCTGAAATAAGACATTAGTTATGTTTTTAACATATGTAGTTACCGAGATATAGAGGATAGCGTCACCAATTCCTGTGTATTTTTGCCCAACTATGCGACTCAGTAGTCGCTGAACTACAATTCCAATTTTCAAATTGTTTTTTGTAACTTCTGTTGTTACCCTTTATCTCTAAAATAAGACTACAGTTATGTTTTTAACATATGTAGTCACCGAGATATAGAGGATCTCCCATACCAAGTTTTGTGGCGTTTTAGCGTGTGAATCAATTTCCTTCCTGAGACCCCAATGGGAGGAATATAGTCCTACGTTAAAATATGCTTATATAATTATTTGAAATATATTCTTTATTATATGATGAAGCTGTAAAAAATAAACATAGTGAAAACTGAAATTTAACCAAACATATCTTACCTTTTTCTAAGCATGCTTCGAAAATAATAAGATGAATGCTAAAGTGAAATGTTTATAAAAATGGTGAAATCTAACAGTAGAATGAAAGACGCAGATAATAAAGAGCCGGAATTAATTGCTAATGATGCAAAACAGTGATAGGTAACACCACTGGCCATCGAAAAGGACCGCAATTATTATCATCGAATTTATCAGAAAGTAGGGGGGTGATGGCTTACCTATTTCTCTGCTAGCATTCTTATGTTAGAAGGACATTTTAAGATTTAATCCGAATCTAAAAGAATTAAAAAGAATGAACGAGATTTGAATCTAAAAGTAAAATTAACACCCGTGAGTTTTAGAGCTGTACCTAGCATGGATGCAGGAGATAGCATCAATATAGCATTCTTATAGAATTTTAATAAATGTATAGTTAAAAAAATGATCTTCTTACGTCGAAGAGAGATCTGCTAAAATTTTTGCTCACTCCTTTTTTCTTCTAATTTTCAAAGAAATTGCTAGGTGTGATAAACAAAAGAGTTAAAATGAGTTTCCCATACAAGCATAATGCAAATGCAGATAAACATCCTATAACACAGTTGTTAGGCTCATGAATATTCGAAACAAAAAAATAATGCACAAAACTGTTACATTCCAAATAAAAATATCTTTATTCAAGAAATTTTCACTTAAAATACGATATGTTAACCCTATTAAAGACAGTTTCTTTGTCATCCTACTAAGCACCACTAGCCGAGGGCCTTTTCTTTTTCACAAGCATACTCTGAAATTTCTGCAACATTGAT
The DNA here is from genome assembly GCA_013235015.1 of Araneus ventricosus. Taxonomy (NCBI): domain Eukaryota; kingdom Metazoa; phylum Arthropoda; class Arachnida; order Araneae; family Araneidae; genus Araneus; species Araneus ventricosus. The sequence continues at coordinate 8,910 of BGPR01037823.1, read as the reverse complement.
GAATATTCATTTAGGAAATATAACTCCAGCTATTCGTCTAAATCTAGACCTTTCCCTACGCTTTTTATAGGGCCGTTTTTTGACGTGAAACCGTCTTTCCGCTCGTTATAGTGATAGTCAGTCGAACTTTCTTGTGTGACGAAATACCGTCAGATTAGATTTGAATCGCTAATAAATATGAGACTAATAATGCGAAAATTTTGTTGATCCCACAACGGATATATCATACCTGTAAGAGTATGTCGCATAGTATTTGTTTTGCCTGTGACGTCATCGTACCAGTGTAGGCGCATGCGCCTGATTGTTATGAATTAGCATTATGTGAAGTTATAAATAAGTGTAGCGTGGAAACGCGTTTAGCTAGGAGGTTGATTCTGGTGTCATTTTAAAGAGCTTGATGTGTATTACTAGGACCCAAAGTGAGAAAATAAAAATACTTATCAGAATATAAGTAAAAATCGGTATTAAATTGAAAATTTCAAACTCCGCATGTTTTTTTGTTATAACATGCAGAGCTTTCTTTCGAATTGTGCGAAACTTGCAGAATGCTTGACAGTACGTAAAAGAAACATTGTATTAAAATTTGAATTCAAAAATTTGAATATTATGGGAAATATGAGCATTTGTAGTAAATGATGTTTTACTGCGCATACGCGAAATGTAGTTCTATGTACTGCCAACAGATGGCGACATCAAAAGCTACTCTAAATAAGCATAAGAAAGGCGCAGTTCGGGTCCGCGAAGTGGGTTTTTCGTGAAAACGTCGGGATAAAATCATAAAAAATGTGTTCGTATTAATATGTAATTTAATTATCAATCTCTTTAATACAACATTTGCACACAGAGTAGTCTAATGGTTACAGAATAGGTAAGTTACGAGTTTATCGCATGCAGTAAGGGTCTGTGGTAGCTTGTGATTTGTCTATTCTGTAACCATTATACTACTCTGAGTAAATACTGTATTAAAGAGATTGATAATTAAATTACATATTATTACGAAACACTCGTTTTATGATTTTATCCCGGACGTTTTCACGAAAAATCTACGGCGCGGACCCGAACTGCGTTTTTCTTATGTTTTATATATTTTCTCTTTCTGAAGCTGTTATTACATTACATAGTGGGCAGCGGTGGCCTAATGATAAAGTCTCGGCCTCGGAGCTGGAAAGTTCCAGGTTTGAAACCCGATTCCACTGAAGAGTCTCCGTGTACGTGGACCTGTTACACGCTAAATCATACGTACGGGGCAAACGTCCTCCCGCTGGTGTAGTGCAAAAGTTTGGAGAGGGAGATGCCAGCCCAGGTGTCGTCCTCATCATCTGACCTCGATTCAAAATTATGAGGTCCGTCCCAAAATAGAACTCGTATTGCTTCAAGACAGGACTTTAACTCTATCGACACCGGATCGTCCCAACCGTCCCTTCAAGCAAAAGATGGTGGAAGTCCGAATATCACTGTGAAGTTTCCACCCCCTTTTGTTAAGCGTGATTGATTTCACACCCGCAGCGCGCGCTTTCTTCGTTACAATGGCTCGCCCAGAAGGATTTGGGGAACAGGGGAGAGGGTTCTTGGAATTCGGAGAGTGCTAGTTGTCATTGCGGTTTTTGAGAGGGGAAGTGAATTTCCCTTATCTTTGAAAGAGAAACTCGGGCGTTGCTTTATTTTGAGGTCTTGTGGCGGCGCTAGCATCAAGCCACTCATTTATTATTGAAATGTAAAATGTATCTTTTGTATCTGGCAACATTGTTATCATTCCAGATTGTATCCGCGCGATGTTGTACGCATAAGTTTTCGTCATGTAAATAAGTTGTGTAAATAATGTAAATTAATTGTATATAATTTAAATCATCATTTTATTGCAACCATACACCCAGCACTCTATCTAAACGCCAAAGTCTCTCTATTCGAATGGTCTTGGGAATCAGAGAGTTAATGTAACTAAACTAAACTACATTACGTGGAATTCGTGGATTAATTGCGAACCATGTCAGAGAAAAACCGTGTTTTACGGGTTTACTATGGAGCTTCGCAATCGACAACAGTTCCTTGCTGTCCAGACAATTTAATTAGTATGAAAAAAGATTTTAATATAAGTTTTGTTGTTGAAGACTAACTTTTAAAATTTATTGCGTATTATTATAAGGTGTGCCCAAATGAAAAGGAGACCTTAGCTGTATCGACGTTGTTTCAAATCCCAGTGAATTAATGTTCTAGCCCATAGATGGCGTGGTGGTATTCCCAGTTGCGCCTGCGTAGTTAACAGTATTGCATCAATATTTTCATTTCTGGAGAGTTGTTTCGCAGTTCGTTGCATGATGGATTCCTCCAGATCAGCACAAAGAGCAGTTATCCAATTTCTTCGCGCAGAAGGGGAGCATGCTTCACAAATTTATCGCAGGATGAAAGAGGTGTACGGACAGCAGAGTCTCGCAAGGTGCACTATATTCCGGTGGTGTCAGCGTTATGAGGCGGGACGCGTAAACATCAAGGACTTTCCACGCCTTGGGCAGGCGCACGTTGTGACCAACAGTACAACGATTTCGGCTGTGAATGAGCTCATACGGCAGAATCGTCGGATAACCACACGTAAATTTGCTGTTGAACTGTCGATAAACAAAGGAACTGTGCATCACATAATCCACAAAAAGCTTGGTTATGGCAAAGTTTGTGCACAGTGGATCTCAAGCATCTGTCAGAGAATCAGAAGACGGCGAGAAAGTGTGTTTGCCTGACCCAGCAGTTTCTACACTGAAGCCATCCACTCCCTTTTTACGCACTGGGATCAGTGTATCAATGTCAGTGGCGATTATTTATAGTTGTACTGTTCTACATGAACTGTAATGAGAATATTGTTATTAAAATTTCTTTACATATAACTGTAGTCTTCTTTTCATTTGGGCGCATCTTATAATATGGAAAATGTCGGCGTATTTATCTTAAATATGCACAAATACGAGGGCTATCCTCTTCCAAGATGCGTAAACAACAAGTGGGAAGATGGGGAAGTATGATAAAAGTCATTAAAATGAATGCTTTTATTTTATAAAAAATTGACAAGCAGGTTTGAAATCTTTCGAGTTTATAACTGTTTCCCTGTTTGGAAGCTGTAATCAGTCTCCAGGGAAATACAGGACAAATGATTAATTTTTTATTGTAACAATAATTCAGATTTTAAAAATAGTTATAATTGAACTTTGAAGAAGGGGAAAATATATCTCAAAAATGAATTTTTCTTCCATTTGGAATAAAGAAATTTTTTAGCTCAGATTCAATTCAAATCGCTAGAAATAAGAAGACCAATCTATTCAATAATTTAAGAAGAGATTATTCTTCAATTCAGGATATAAATAATTTTTTTATCATCACAAACTCAGTAATTCATTTTCTATTAAAAGTTAGCAAAATTAATAAAAAATATTCTTTCCTAAAATCTCAAAAAGAATTTATCTCCTATATGAAATTTTTGACAACAACGAAGAATACTTGTCCAGAGTTTATCAAGAATATTTTCCAGTTTTGGAAAAGTAATTTAGTTATTATTGTAAATGGAATAGAACTTTCTGTTCTGGCTGAATCTGTAAAGAACTTTCTTTCTAACTGAACACCAAATAATTGCCATGGAACAAAAATTGTTTCTTTATTCAGAATCAGTGACAACTCATGTCCTAGGAAAAACGCGTGTTGTTTCATTAAGCAGAATTAAATAGTCTTGAATGTGATCCAAATGTATCTAAAAGTAACTGATACATTTGCACAGAATTCAACTTAAATTTACCAATAATTGACATTCTGTGAAACAAAGTTTCGTATTGAAAACTAAATATTTTTAATTTCACGTAGCTGTACGCTCGCGTTGAATTACGTTTTACATCATTTGCAGGTTATGTTTCTAATCGTAGATTTCTATGCATTGCCAACGTGAGCTGTCATTGCCAATAGTCAAAGGCTTATCTCAAAATATGCTTTATAAACGCAATAGATTAATATAGCATTCAAATTAAGTTATTAAATCATTAATTGTTTCCTTCTTTTGCAGATGAATTAAAAGAAGTTCTTCTACAAGAAGCAGAAGCCCGCAGACGAGCAGAGAGAGAATATCAAGCAATAAGAGGTAAATAAGTGTTTTTTTGTTTTAGTTTTTTTGAAAAAATCATCGGTGTTTTTTTTTTTTTTTTTTTTGAAAACTTACACGAATTCTACTAAAGTAATCAGACATCTCGGCTGTTGACGTTTTTTCTTTTTGCGGCTTCAAAAAAAATGTCCCGTATTGCCACATTTCTTACTTAAAATTCAATACTTGATACTAAAAAATTACTTAATTTAACTACAAAAAGCCGCGTCAGAAGAATTCTCTTTCCCAATTTTTTAATATTCATAGAATGCATCTACCCTACTGAGATCTAGAACAAAAAAATACAATTTTTCTTTGGTTTACGTGGACCTAATGCACCTACCGAAGGATTATTTTTTTTCTCTTGAATGATATCTGTGCAAGTGATAAAACTCTGCTAGAAGGGAAAATAGAGGAAAATTAATTAATTTAATTAATTATGACCGAAGTTGTATTAAATTATAGAAATTTCTCTTAACGGTAAAGCATCTGTTAAAACAAATTTATTGTTTGAAGAAAGTGTTCAATATACATATATAACCACTGAGTCTAAAGCGATCTGGAGATAAACAATAAAAGCAATAGAAAAATATATTTTGTATTTTTCTGTCTTTCTAAATGCTTTCCTTTTCCAAATTGTATGATAAATTTACTTTTTAATTGATTTCAGATTTGTTTTCATTTTTCTTTTTAAAAAATCGTTTTGAAATTAGTCCAATCCCACACCATTATACCTCCAATACCTAGAGAGTGTTGGATTAAAGTTCAAAAAATCTAATTGGGTTAGTTCTGTGCTTGGAAAGTAGATAAGTACTTTAAAGCGTAATAAAATTTCTCAATTTGGTTATTAAATCATTTACTAAAAATCTACAGAACTAAAATAATAGAACTTACACTTTACGGACTATAACTCTGCTGTGAATGGAAATGATTTAGACGAAGGAAAAGGTGACTATAGGAGAAAGTTTTTATTTATGTTATGTTAAAACATTCTTACCATTTCACTGTCTTTTATTTTTACAATTCTAAACCAAAATTTGAATTCGCTTTTTAGATTTAGGTTTAATTTTTCATTCGATGTTTTATTTTTATGATTTCAAAAGATATTATTTTATCGTTTGGTCATTTTTTATTTTGGTTGAGTTTCCGTGTTAATACATTATAATTTAATTAGTTTCAGCTTTTAATGTTTCCCTTTTTATTCTTCCGTTTATGCTTTTCATTTATAGAATATTTTTTTAAAGTTTCATTTTTTAATTTTAATTAACTCTGAAACTAATCACTTCTTCCAGAAAAATATTTCCAATCAGATTATTCTTGATACTGCTTCTGGAACTTAATCGGGCACTTTACGCATGCTCAGTTACAGCAATGACTTTTCTGTTCCCTGGTCAAACTATACAACCATCAAATTTCTGTAGTTTGTGTATTTAATTAGCGAATTAAACTGCATTTAAAAACAGAAACCGTGTCAAGTATTACAACTTTTCCAACTTAAATCCGACTTTTCTGTAAGACACTTATTACATGGAAAAAAAGTGTTTCTTTAAGAACATGTCGCGCTTTTTTTTCAAAGCTGCATTTAAAGAATTAAATTTCCTAAGACTGATCAATAAGAAAACTATACGTAAACTTAGCAGTGTTGACAATAGAACCTTTTAAATCTTGAATGCTGCAACTCGCATCTAAAAGCAAAGGCTGTTTCATTATTCATCGTCAAATCACTTGAATGTCCAAAAAATAATAAAATGCTTTGACTACTTTCATAGTAGACTTTTTGACTGCGGTAAAATTTATAGGGGGAACATGTTCCTTCTACACACCGGGTCAGAGGTTGAATCATTTATAGCTGGAGTCGAAAGTACTCGACCGAATCAATTTCTTTAAAGTTTTACAGTCTCCAGAGGTTTAAGTTAATACACTCGAGTTTGCCTTCCTTTATATTTCAAACTCTTCGATATAAAAACGGATTTAAGTTGAATTGCAACAGACACGGGTATGTGAAATGGAAAACGAAACAAAGAAGAAAACTAAGTCATTCATTTCGATCAAAGCATTGCAATATTAAAGAAAGCAGATTTTCATCAGTTATTCGAAGTTGAAAGGTTTTGCTGCTAAATTACTTTTGGATTGATGGCTACATATCTTCGGGCAAAATCGTATACAACGAATGGGATTTCAGTTCTGTTCTTTCATTATTTACCATGATGAATTTTTTTGAAAAAAGAAATTCGAGCAAAATCTGCGCTTATAAATATACTAGATTTTATTTCAAAAGCAAGTGATTTTGTGAATATGTTGTTTTATATGTAACCCCTTTTACTTAAAATGATCCAAAAATCTATTACACTTTCATTAACGGGTTTCAACATTTTAGTATTTGAGGAACATCTTTTCATATCAGTTTAGGGGCATGAATTTCGTAATTATAAATAAATACTGTCAAGATATCGTGTGTGTAATTTATGTATTTTGAGCAATTCTCAAGTATGGTATTCTATTATTCCATGAACGGAATTAATCTTTTCTTATTTTGGTTTCATTGTCCCAAGGGAGGCGCATCAATTATGAGGATGAGAAGCCACTGGATAAGTAAGCTAGGTCTCGCTTCCTGGTATGTTGCTCTTATGCGCCTATCGCCGAGGGAGGGTCGTACCCCTGTAATGGGTGGGGGGTCGTCATATTTGCCGCTCGCAACACGCCACTGAATTATTTTGGTTTCAGCACGAATTTTATCTTTCGTCGTTTCTTACATAGTTATGTCTTTATTCGTAAGTAATAGAGACACCCTATGAAGAAAAGAATCATCGGATTCTGCATACGTGCATGTCCAATATGAAGTTTTTTTTCAATCTCCTACTTTAATATTCACAAAAAATATTACAAGGAAAAAAACAAAATTTAACCAATCAATGCAGATATTTTAGTAGCTCGTATGCTACTCAACTAAAATAAATATCTGACTTCTCAATAAATTATCATAATGTTTCAGTGCTCATGGCAGCAATCTGTATAATTCATTTTTTTTTCAATTCCTACTATTATTTCACACTCTCGCTATATATATTTATTTATATATCTTGTTCAAATTTTCAATCGTTAATAAAATACTTTTTATTCATCCACTCAAGTTCAAATACATTTTTTTAAACTTGTAGTGGATGACACTTGATGTTAGTACAGTTTTTCAAATATTAATTCATTAATTAATTTTAGTTTTATATGGGAGAAAGCATATGTCGCCTTGAGTCGTTTGGTTCGAATTTTTCTCAATAGATGGAGCTAGGTTTGCCAGCTTCTAGACGTAATATTCTTTGTTTTCTGGTATGTTCACGAAGGCGTCATTTTTTCACGTATTTTTGTCAGTGACAAAGCGTGTAGATCTCCGACGTAAGTAGGAATTGACTTTTAAAAAAAATTTATTATTTTGTCAATCTTCCTACTAAGTTTTTGGTCTGGAAATTATAAATATTTAAACCTACTGAGATCTAGAACAAAAAAAAATACAATTTTTCTTTGGTTTTCGTGGACCTAATGCACCTACCAAGGGTTTTTTTTTCTCTCTTGGATGATATCTGTGCAAGTGAAAAATCTTCCCTACAAAGCCTGTTAAATTTGGACAAGAATGCCAAGATCAAGCTGAGAACACTTGAAAAGTTCTTTCTGTCTTGCAACCGTTTCTAGTTTGCTTTTGTTCTTCCTCATTTTATTTGTTTAAATGTTTTTCCCCTTGCCTTTGCTATTTCTTTAGAAGTTTTTTTTTCATATTTTCGATGATAAATCGGTTTAATTGTTTCTCTTGTTGTAGCACTAGTAACGATGCCAAGCTTGTGCTTGTAGCGAAAGTTACAACTCTGTACAATAAATTATAAATACTTAAACTGTAACTAGAATCAAAATTATCTTTTGATAAAGGTAGTTTTGAAGAAAACAAACATTGTCCAGAGCTAGGATGGAGATTTACGAGTATTAAACTCAAAGGCTTAGTTGCCCGTAGGCACAAGCTACAATCAGACACAGGCTTTTCTCATAATGCTATCCTAAATTAATATCAGTGACATTAACCATGTCCCAGTATAAAGCTATTATTAATTGTTGATAGGATTTGTAATCTAAAAGTGAATTCTTATTTTATTTAACAATATTCTATAAAAAAAAATTCCGAATTTACAATTTTAAAGTTGATTCGAAGCTACTAAATCAGAATTTACAAGTTCTTTTGAAAAAACAGAATGTCAAAATTTAAAAGTCGTTCTGATTTTATTTGACATTGTTCTATAATTTCACAGTGTGAAATAAAAGCTTGCACAGCTCGTGGGCATGAGCACAAGCAGGTGACTGCTTTTCCTTTTTTGCAAATTTATTCACCAAAGAGACAGTATTTGCAATATAGACTTTTATTTACATTTTGCAGAACATATCACAAGATTAGTCATTTATTAAGAATTATTGCGTGACAATTCAAGTTCATTCTATCGGTTCTGAACTCAAACTGAAAAGGATTCCCAACTCCTTGTCAATTTCTAGTTTCCTGAGGAAAAACTCCGAAAGAGTGCAATGATAACGGTGAATAGATCTTGCATTCTTGAGATTAAGAATTTATCGATTATCAGCCAATCAGATAATCAAATCAGAAAAGTCTCACAAAGCTGTACTTCTTGTTTAATGTAACGAGGACTGGGTAAGGAGAGTATAGATGCCCAGGGAGCCAATTTAAGGAGTCGCCGCAAATTTATGTCGGAGTCGCCCCAAATTTATGTCGGAGTCGCCGTACATTTATGTCGGAGTCGCCGTACATT
>BGPR01037822.1:0-14969 GCA_013235015.1 Araneus ventricosus | reverse complement strand
CTAAAAGAAGAAAGATTTCTTGCTTCTGCTGCGTAATAGCGGGGCTGTCCTTGCCTTAAACATGAGATATTTCTGTCATAAGCGTTAAGTGCCGAAGTGTTTGGGATAAGAAATTAAATTCTTGTGTAATTAATTTCACACCCAGTGAGTTTCGCTTAAGAAGATGGAAAGAGTTTAGCAAAAAATTATATAATTAAAATGAATTGGAGATGATATCTTCTCTAGTTTGAATGGCATATTTGGATCTTAGAGTTCATTCGTTAAAAATATTTTCTGCAGCTCATAATTAAGATTTTACACAATAACCGATTGAAAGAAAACTTTTGATACTTCTGGAATTCTCTCTTTGAATGCCGCAATTTCTTTCGCCTTATGAAACGATTATTAGCAACTAAAAGAAAGTAAAAGATATTTGCATGTAGATTTAATTAATGCATTAGAATTAAGTTTATTTAACATTTTGAAAAATAATCACGGAATTTCATTTCTAATTAAAATTAAGTTGGTCATGTTAATTTATTTTTCACGTTTTGAAAAATTTTCGTTTGTGTATTAAAAATCTCAAACTCTTTTTTCGTTAGAAATAACTTTGATCTTCCCTATTGTTAAATTATAAAAATTAAATGAAAGAAAATATTCCCTATTTTCACAAGATACTCTATAATATTGTTACGATATCTTCAAGATAATGTGCGGCGTTCAGAATATCGAGCAACAACGTAGAGATACCGTACAATATCTTGTGCTAATAGGGCTGACTCTTAAAATTGAAACGAGGCCGCCGTGTTCTAGTGGTAATATCTCGGCTTTGGGGCCGGCGGGTTCCTGGTTCGAAATCCGATTCCACTGAAAAGCCTCCGTGTATGGGGACTGTTTCACGTTAAATCATATGCAGTGACTAAACTTCCTCCAGTTGGTGTGGCGTGAAAGTTTGGAGAGTTAGTGTCAGCTCAGGTGTCATCTGATCGCGGTTCAAATTTGCGTGGTCCGTCCCAAAATAGTCTTCGTGTTGCTTCAAAACGGGACGTTAACATAACTAAGCTTAAAAATGTAAAACCTTATTAACTTGGCTTTAGGAGAAATAGAATTTTCTATAAAATCTTTTAAGAGAATGCTAGATTTATTTAATACTGATAAGCTTTAATAAAATAAGACGCATTGGCATTACTTAATATTAGTTATCGAAAGTTTTAATTCTTTAAATTGAGATAATTGCTCCTAAAAATTCTAAATATCGCAGTCGAATAAAGAATAATTTCGCATAAATAACTAATAAGTTTCAACTCTGATTAAGTACTTTTAAAATTGGATATTTTTGTATTGTGAGTTATAAATACTTCATAATAACATTTTCAATTACTCTGTTTCAGAACAAAATCTAACGAAAGATTTATATATATATATAAAATTGGGAAATATTATCCATTTTGAAAATAGTAATGCCGAAATGTTTCGACATAAATATTTTCGAATGACGAATATAACAAATTTCACATTCGTTCGAGTTCTAGAGAATATACATTTGTCTTTCTTTTTCAGTAAAGAGCTCTTGAAATGAATGAGATATTTTTTAGAAGTAGTTTATCAAAATTTTACAAATAATATAAAAGTTATTATAAAAATAGAAATAAAGAAGAATTCAATGCACTGTCAATTCCAAATTTTTCCTTTGGAAAAATATTACTTCCATTCGTTTAAGATGTTTCTTCTTTTATGTTGGGTACCAAAAATAAACAATGGCGTTGACTAGAATTCTACTGAAAGTATATTTCATTTCATTCCTCCTGAAAAGACTGAAAAATAATATCAGTATTTCATAACTTGAAACTGAATTTTTCTAAAAAGTAATATCGTTATATACTTTTAGAGAAAAAAATTTCCCCTTGACTCAGATATTCGTTTTTTCGCGTCAGAATCAGCAGCCGGGCTATTTTTCAAAGAAAATAAAGTTTTATCATGGAACTAATAAGTAATTTTGGATAAACATTAATATTATTTCAATAAAATATATGAAAGCGTAACTTTTTCATAATCAAAGGTCTTTTCAATTAACATAAACTTGACTGATGCTAACTTGAATCTGATGTTTAAATACCTAAAACATTATTTGAATTTCTTTCCCTTCGACATATATTTTTATTCTGAATTTTTATCTGAAGCACCCCTTCGAAAAATTACTTTTTGGGTATACGTGTACGTGTTTTCTAATTTATACCTCCCATAATCACAAATGTAGTTTTAAATATATATGTAGGAAATTCAAACAAAGAATTCATAATTGACAAACAAGGAATTGAATTCCATTGTATTCCAACTTCAAAATGCATTCCTTTAGAAAACTGTTTTAGGATATTAGCAAATGAAACAGTTATTTGACAACTTGTATTGGGATGCAGCCCGTTACTGCTCATCTGAAGTTAAAAAATTAACTTGTATAGAATTTGTCATGTTTTTTTTCTTCTTATTAATTTGAAATTGTAAATTGAATGATTAGAATCATGAAATTATTATCAGAATTAAATTAAAATATTTAACTATGTTCTATCCGGCGTAAAGTATTTCAGATTTTTGCAAGCATTGTGAATGTTTTATTGAAGTGAAATTAGCCTAAAAATCGGAAACTAATGAACTAAAAATTGGTGAAATATGTACTATCGTTATTAATGCCCTTAAGGAGAAGATCAAATTTAATCTTTCTTTTAAAGAATGGAAATCGAATACGAAAGAAGTTAAATTTTAAGAAAAGTCTGTAAACGTAGCAAAATCTGTGTCTGATCAATAATTAATACTACTATCCTTATTGAGAATTAGGATAGTAGTATTAATTATTGATCCTTATTACAAATAAATCCTAAGTTTTCATTGTCGGACTGACAGTCACATGATTGTTCCACGAACTAGAATAAATAACTTAATTTGCATAAATCTAAATTATTTACATTAATTCAAAATTTTAGAAATCACAACCATTTTCTCGATCAGAACGGCATACGCCAGCTGCTGACTTTTATAATATGTATTAATTTATTTCAGTTACTGTCAGGAGAGGGAGACCCACTTGGTGGCACGGCGAAAAATTATATCCCTTACAGAGAATATTTTGTCCCAAAGAAAGGAATTTTAAAATACGACCTACGGATTCTAAATATGTATTTAGGAAAGAAGGTTGTTTAACCTATAGTCGGGCGCAATACAAATGCTAACACAATCTGGCGCAACTCATATGTGAGATTAAAAGTTAAATTGTTGCTTAGGCTTAAGGAAAAGCTTACCAAATTGAAATATTCTGCCATTCAACACTGCATTTGAGTTTTTTCTTTCTTTATTTTTGCATTCCCTTGCAATTTAAACTATTAACGCCCAGCGTTCCCATTTGAGGGTAGTAATTTGGAAACTAATGAACGTAGACGTACAGTGTGTGGACGTACGGACTACGTACAGAACGTAGACGTACAGTGTGTGGATGTACGGACTACGTACAGAACGTAGACGTACAGTGTGTGGACGTACGGACTACGTACAGTGTGTAGTTTTTTTTCGATTGCTTCGAATTTTTTTTTCTTTTAATAAAGATAAATGGTGTTATGATGAACATTCCTGCAAATTTCCATGCAGCTGCTATTGTTTATAATTTCGTAATTTACATCACCGTTCTGCGATTTTTTAAGCCTCGCAGGTGCATTTGGTTTTAGCGCAGCTGCATCAACTATAGTAATTGTGAGCAGTTACTTCTATTATAATACTTTATTTTAGAGTACCATGTTAACATATGATAGTAATTTAATTTGTAATTCTGAAATTTTCCTTTTCAAAAATTATGTCACATAGTACTGTCCTCAATTGAAGACGATGGACTTTGCCGATAACTGTTTTTTCAATTTTCAGAATCAGCTCTTTTTTGTACTTTTTGCACAATGATTGAATTAAAAACTCATCCAACGTTTTTTAAAGTCAATATTCATATTTTAACTTTTTTTCCAGGAAAATATAACGTAAAAACCATGACTCTCAACGTTCGTAAACTCGAGAATATTTGTTTTCAGAATAAATTGAAGCAGATATTATTGCTATTCTTCCGGACGTTGACAAATGAACGGATGAAGTAGTTTTCGATGATGAATATACAGCTATGCCTGCCGTATCTGATGTAGCATGTACAGCTGAAATTGAAATTTCAGATAAATCAATGAATATGTGAATTTGGATAAATATTGTGCAGGATCACCTCTATCAAAAATGAAATGTAAACGAAAAAAGACAGAAGTAAATTGGTCAAAGTTGATCCCGAATATTCAAAATTAAATGACAAAATGGGCATGAATAGTTTCCGAAGGTCTTATAAATGAAATGTGCCAGTTAAGTAGAACAGAAATGTTTGAAAAATTTTTTCGTAAAATTTGTCCAGTATCTATCGTTATTATTAGCACGAATGTAAAATATTTACAATTAAAAAGTAATACATTTAGTGTATAATATCGGTAAATATTAAAAAATAAAATAATTTAAATCAAATTTTCATTAAATCAAAATTCATTGGCTAAGCCTTTATTTAAATTTTTATATATTGTTGCAAAGTTTACTTATTTCGCTAACAGAAAGAAGTTTTTATCGCTAGAACGCCCCGAGTCCTCAAAAGAGGGCGTGCCATAATGTCAAAACTAACAAAAGTGTTGCTTGAATTTCATATATTTCACTCTAATTAGACCATAATAATTTATATTTGAGATATTCATCAGAATATATTCAGCACAATTAATTCGGGCGTTAACGGATTAACTAACAACATGTGCCGCTTGTTTTCCCGCAGGGTTCCTTAACAATGAAAAATCTTGTCAATGAGAGCCTGAAATAATTCGACATTTTTGAAACAATATATTGAAAATAACGATCAATAATAAACGATTTAGGGGCTGGGACACTGGTATACGAACTTTTGATTGTATAGAGAAGGAAATATTGAGAAAGATTTGGGAAATCAAAAGTATTAACGTAATTCGGCGCAACTCATCTTCCAGATTAACGTGCCCCTCACGTACATTAGAAGAACACTAGAGAAAAAAACCACGATACCCTAGTGTCAGTGGTAAGGAGCCAGGAAGTAAGTTTCTCGGTAAAGCTGGACTTAGGCACAAAAACTATGGGTGCTTCATCTCGTACATTAGATGCTCCAGCGGAAGGTTAAAATTTTGAAATCTGGTTTAAACGTCATTACTTAGATTTTTCATGAATTCAATACCGTCACAAATATTCCTTGTAACAAAATTGTATCTTGAATGTAATTACTTCATCATATTTTTACAAGATAAGAAACACAAGATGCGCAAGGCATCAACTTCCTAAATTAGTTTTGGCGCAGCATGGTTAAAAATGGCTTTTGCGCCATAAAAACCAACCCAACCCTAAATTAATTAACCTAAGAACCTATGATTTCAATTACCTATAGTTTCTGGGTATGGGGTATTTTTTTTCTATTTTGGGCATGGGGTAAGTTTATTTATGATGGCTACCTTTAATAATCCAGATGGCTGATATTTTGAAATCAATCTTATTAGCGTTTGTATGTTTGTGTATTGTTTTTCCTCTTTCTTTTGAAATAATGCTTTTTGATGTACAGATCTTCTTTGTCTTTTGTTGGGAAATTTCGGGCTAAGAGAAGCTATTTTTGGAGTAATGTAAGCTTCTTACAGAAAAATTTTCCAATTATTATTTTGAATCCATTTCGAATAAAGTCCTTATCACTTGAAAAAATGGACTAGAATGGATTCCTTGTTTGTTTTTCGACTATCTCTGAGTTTATCTTTGAGTTTTGGCTTTCTTTTGTATGATATTGATTTCCATTTTTCTTTGTTTTCTGTTTGCAGCTGCAATTGCGCATTATTACATTGTTTAAATTTTATTTTCCAAATTTTATTATCTAAATTTTATTGCCTATAAATAATTTTTTATTGTTTTTGTTTCAAGTTTAAGTTTAAGTAAAATTTATTTTAAATTTTTTTCTCATTTTTCTAGTTGATTGTTTTTAAGCTCTAGAAAGATCAAATATATTTTTTCTTTACCTGCGTTATGGTTGACATTACCAAGAACTCTTTTTAAAACATAGACAATACCGTAATGTTTATTTTCATCTTATTAAAAAAAAATTAATTAACGATTGTTTATTTCTTGACTGAAATGGGATAAACCTTAACCAGATAATAAGACCAAGAGTTCTCAGTATTTGCTGAAACTAATCAACTCAAGAAACAAAGTATACCCTCTTATGTATTATTTAAAAACAAGTAAGAAAAGAACTTTCTTTTTTGCATTCAAATATAAGAAAAGAGAACACGTATTAATGAAATTAATTACAAAGAAGTAAGTTGCTATTTCTACATATTTAATAGAAAATTAAGTTTTTTTTGTTGCGATCATCGCAGGACTTCGCAGATATTATTCAATTTTCAACTGCGTTAGAGTTCAAAATAATTACATCATTACAAGAAACTGACTCAACTCATTGAACAAGAAATTTTGCAAAGGGTAAATAGTCTTAGTGTTTCATTAAATATATTTTAAGGTTTCTATAATCATGGAAGGATATAAAAACTGCAATTTATAGCTCTAAAGCTTATATCTGAAAAAAAATTTATAGAAGAATAATGCAGTGGATTAAAATTTAGTCTAGAAATTATTTTCCTAAAAATAGAAATTAATTCTGCTTTTGATGGCATTTTTCTGATACTTATTGCATAATGTACTAAATCGAATATCTAATTCAGGGCGGGTTTATTGCATCGTCAAATTTCTAGGCTTAATAAGTTTTCAAAATCTGAATGTGTTGCTTTATGGTCATTACGTTTTTAGAAAGATAAGGAACTAAATGGATAAATATATCTTCATTGCTGTGTAAGTAATTAAAAGATGCCATTACACTGCTTCGTTGAACAAACATAGTTAATGATGAAATGCATAAATTTATTTTTTGAGTGCATTTTGACTTTATTTGAAGTAAAGATTGCATTTTGATGTTTATTTCTAATCTCATTGTGAATAAATCAATTTTCTGCATTTGACATCAGACCGGGTACTGTGTTCCATAAGTATGACATTTCAAGGAAACTTTATTTTTGAAATTTATAGGGAATCGTTTATTTGCAAGGAAAAAGTCTTTGCAATATTGTCAAATTTGAAGTATAATTCAAAACTGATTCCTTTCACAAACACGTTTCCCACCTCAAATAGAGGGGTGAGAACCTGCCGTATAAATAAGCAGGGTCTCGCTTCCCGGTGGGATACAATAAGTGTGTGGTGTCGAAAAAAAAACACTAAACATTCCTGTTTTATCTTTTAGACGTTTCCCCGAGAGAATCATCATTCGATTATTTAAATAAATAACAAATGAAAAGAAGTATTTATGCGAAAAATATAATATGTAAACTATCTAATCGACTTCAAAAGCTGATTCTGAATATGAGATATAATTATTTGTATAAAAATATAAAAAGTCGCTCTTGTTTGCTTGTTTTAGATTCAGTGAACTTTCATTCTTTTACTTTTGTGTTTTTTATGTTATATGTCATTTTCAATAAAAAATATGTTTTCTCAGTGAAATCCTTTATTTTCCTTTTCGTGTTTTTGTGCTGTACGTCATTTTTAATAAATAATTTATTTTTCTACGAAAGGAATTAAATAAGGCTATATTTACTTTTACTTCTAAAATACAACAAATATAATAGTTTATATATTTTTTCTTTCCTGATTTTCAGTCTTAAAGAAAAGAGACATAAATTTTGCGATAGTATATTTTGAATAAGGCTTCTGTTATTTTACTGTGAATGTGAAAAAATACAGATAAAATATTCATCAGTAGAATAAAAACTAAATCCCCAGATAATCATACATTATTTATAAATTTGTGTACTTGTGTTCGGTTTGAGATTTTCTGCTTATATATGTTTCTAAAATTAAAATTAAAAAAAATTGGGAATAAAATATATGCATTCTTTATTTACAAAGCAAAGATAAACACAAAATATGCATGGTGCGTAGAAAGGATTGTTGCTTCATTTGTTTAACGTCAGTAAGCTTATGATTACAAATAATACATTCCCGTTCTTTCGCTTAAATTACGGTTTTCCTAAATGGACTTTTTCTTCCAATGAGTTGTTTTAAATTAGTTCAATTACATAACAAGAAAAAAACACTTAAATCCGAAGATGCACGATAAACTGAAAAGTAGGGTGGAGCGAAAAAATCAAATTCGTCTAATCAATTAGCACTAGGTGGATAAAGTTGTCTATCAGCTAGCATATCACTACTGAATTTTTTTCAGAATTTTTGGATGCCATCTTCATTCCCCTCAAGAACCTCAGAGTTTTACTTTTTCTACAATTTTTCAGATATTATATCAATATATCGAAAAAATGAAAAGTCGTCCTATAAAATAGCGCTCGGTGGCAAAATTTGTCTATTGATAAGCATGTGACTGCTAATTGTTTTCAGACTTTTTGTACTTCATCTTCATTCCCCGCAAGTCTCGAAAGTTTACGTTTTTTAAAAAATCGTATATTTTATCATAATTTTGGCGGAAATTATTTCTAAATGAATTGGTTACTCACTGAGTCAACTACCGGAAATAAGTAAATACCTTTAATTATAAACTATTAATTATGCCATAAAATACTATTTAAGATTTTTTATAACTATTATAAATAAATGCATCTCTTTGATGGTTTCCAAAAACCACCAAGAACTCACCACTTGGAGGGGGTTCCATATTGAGTTCCACCCACTCCAATCCCAACCTCCCTACCTATGGGCATTACTTGCATCTACTTATTAATTATACCAGGTTTATAATCTGTCTCGAATCCCGGCATGCTTGCTTTGTATACAATTATTGCTCTGACGTAGCCATCTCGGGTAGAACTTCCACATACTTTACAAAAAGCCTCAGTGACTGCTTTTACACACCTTTCCACTGCCTGGGTGCGACAAGGAAAGTCAGAAATAAGTGCAAAAGGGAAGAACTTTCTTCGACGCAAGCACCAAGTCTTCTTCGGATAGATGTCGTGTTAAAGGCGGTTCTGTTACTTCGCATTGTGCCAATTTATAAAGTGAACATAATCTTCAAGCACTGAAATTAATTTTTGGTATTTTAAACTTACGGACAGATAATTGTTGTGATTTTCTTGCCAGAGCAGAAATAATTCAACACACCCCTATCTTTCTAATATGTGATCTTCTATCAGTAAGCATAGTAATATGTTTTCTGGTTGTGCAAAGAAACCATTTCTCTAAATGCTTTCATTCGTAGTTTCTTATGTTCCTTGCTTAGGTACAGTGAGAAACCTGTAGTTAGGTGTAGGTGAACGGGAGCTTCCATGACGCTTGGTTTAATTTAATATAAAACCACATGGGTCCATAAAATTTTATTATGAACCTAGAAATGTCCTTAAATTTTTCAGATGGTGCTCTTGTGCTTATGAAAAGTTGAAGCAATCGATTGGCAGTTGTAACTCATCTGACATGTGACAATTTTCCAGGGATTATATTAGCAAATCTAGTGAACAGTGTCTGAGATGCATGAAGTAATGCTGATGCAAGATCGGCAGCTGGTCGATCCGCAACTGCATATCTTCAGTACGTTCTTCCAAATGTTGCGAGCATTATCCTTGTTTGGGGATGGAACATCATGAAGAATTTTTGTCAACGGCAATGTCGTTGTTATTACAAACTTTAAAATTTTCCTCTCCTAAGGTTTCAGATGGTTTCAACCCTTCCAGCTGAAATTTACCGACGACTGCTTTTTCTAAAGCTTGGTTTTTCGCCTTCCTTGCAGCAGTTTTTTGAAGATGTTCAGTGGTTTGATGATCAACAGTACCAATAGATATTGCCCGGTAAACTCTCTAGTCGGCTATAAATTGCTGTTCTTGTAGTGACACTTTCCATCATCTCTCACACCGGCACAATTTAATTACGTGTTTTTGTTTCTTCTCGGAAGGCTTGAATATTATTTTGGAAATTTGGAGAATTCTTTCGGCGGAGTAAGATTTAAATAGCTTTAATAGCTTATCTTGCTCTTTTTTTTATCAAAGTAATTATTCTTATAGGATGAAAAATTGGAATTTAAGTTTCGCACTAAATTTCTTCTTAATAGCGATATCTTCATAAATTTCGATCTCTTATTGTTTACAAATACCTGATCTCTCTTTTTGTATCCTAATCCAATTATAGTACCGCAATATACCGCCACATGTTGGTAGAACAATAATGCATCACTTAACCTAGTTTCTAGTCTGAGCCATAATTCCAATTTCTAACACACAAAAAATGAAATCTAATGGCATGCGCGCAGCGACATTAAGCTGCTGACGAAGCACAATCAAAGTGAAAAGTTAATTGTCACTTGCTATGGTTCCCGAAAACAATTTTTCTAATTTTATGGTAACCATACTTCCATCTCTTGGGGTATTTCACATTTAAAAGGACTTATCGAAGCCAATATAAAAGTAATAATATAATTAGATATAATTGCCTCTAAAACTATATTGAAGAAATATTCGAAATTACGATTTTATTGAAAAACGCAAAATTTTGAGGCTCTTGCGGGAATGAAGAAGTACAAAAATTCTGAACAAAATTAGCAGGGATATGCTTGTCAATAGACAACTTTTGCCACCTAGTGCTATTTTATAGGAGAACTTATAGAGATTTTTTTTCTCTATATTGATAAAATATCTAAAAAATTGTAGAAAAAGCAAAATTTTGAGGCTCTTGCAGGGAATGAAGATGAAATGCAAAAATTCTGAAAAAATTCACCAGTAACATATAATAATCAATTGACAACTTTTTCCACCTAGTGCTAATTGATCGCACGAATTTGTTTTTTCGCTCCACCCTACTAAACAGCTCTGTCGCCACAAATAATACAGCGCGACGCAAAAATTCTGTCAAAGTAGGAGTTCCCATAGGTTTTGAAAAGTATTTAATTAATGCATTATTTAATCTCTTTTTCAGATATTGTTCCTGTGCAATATGCAGAGCATATACAATATTTGTTAAAACAAAAATATTCAACGTTATGAAGTTCATGTTCCTATTTGGTAAGATAACCAAATTAACTCTACGTCAAAAATTTAAACAAACATCAAATGAAAGGAGCATAAACCAAAATAAATATCACCTAAAAACTGATTGCGTTTCCATTCTTGATAATTAGTACATAAATGTGAGTTATCAAGAAAAAACTATAGCTTGGGATAGGTTTCGGGCACGATTTACTTACGTGCATTCTCGATGGGTCTCTCGGTTCAATTATAGAAGACTATTGTCTACTATTGCTGAACACTTTCGACACATGGTGCTCAAAACTGTCTCAAAAATTAATAAAAATGACTAATAATTTTACAAATACGTTTTTTTCAAAATGAGAGCGCATTTTAAAAAGTTTTTTATCATATAGGAACGTGCCTTTACGGTGGTCTAGGGGGTCGTAAATTATTGGACATCTCCCATTTTTTAAAGCCATTATCTGCGAAACTTTTAATTCTAGAAGAAAAATAAACGCATGTATTTGTAGAAAGTTTTACGCTCTTTAATTTGTTGTTTCCCATGTAGTGTGAAAACTGGATATTTTTCGACATATTCAAGAAAAGTTAAAAAACGAATCCAGAAAACACGCATCGGCTTCTTCTAATGAACGGTAGCCATTGCGTATGGAAATGGGTTCAATCGAAACCAATTGAAATGTTGCTTTAATTCTGCTGAAAAACAACATTTTTCGGTCGAATAACACCAAATGTCTAAACTTCTGCGTCTCGATGCGTTATAAGATTTGGGACCACGTAAAGTAGATTCCAATTTGAATTTCTCATACATCGGACCCTGAAAGATTTGCCTTGTCCTGTTGTCGATTTAGTGGTAGTTATCCATTCCAACACCATTATTGTGTAGGCAGAAGAAACGTGGAATTTCTTGTTTATACGGCAGTTTCGAATCCTCATATCTGATGTGCCTTATTGTAGTTTTAATAATTAGGTTTCCGATTTTGGGGGCTTCTATCTTTAGAATGGAGCCTGGACGGAAACAAGATTATTACATTATCTTTCGTATTTTAACTGATTTGCCATGTCAACAACGTTAAGAAGTGTCATTTACACTTGTATTTTGCTACTTTTCGTTATCCTTACCACTATCTACATGTCTGTGAAATATATTCGCTGTTAAAATTAACAGAGTTATTAAACGTCTTCTTAAATATCAACAATAAAATTGTGTTAATGTGTTTCTTCAATAAATACTACACTATTCCTTATTATAACTGTAAGTAAGATTGAAAACCAGCCACGATTAGTTTCGGTATTTTTTATTTAATATATTTCATATCAACTAAAAAGCAATTAAAAACCCAAAGAAAAATCTTTAATTAATTGTGACCCAAAACGAATCGAGCCTCAATAAAATATACGATATTACATTTTTATAATTTTCAAGTTAGCCCTATTAGCACAGGTTATTGTACGATATCTATACGACGTTGTCCGGTATTCTGAATGCCGTAAAATATTCTGAAGATATTGTAACACTAATGTACAGCGTCTTGTGCTATTAGGGAGTAATATAAATTTCCTCTACAAAGATAGATAATCCATTCAAAATTTAGAGCTGTTGCCAGTCCCACTTATTTCTGAACTAGCTGTTATGTCCGGTGTTCCTCGGGATTAAAATACTTTTATGTCTAATATTTTTAAAGAAAACCTATTTTTCTATAGAAAAATATAATAGGGGAAGGTGGTGTACCTAGGTCCCATTTTTACTTTTTAATTTTTAATTGGATAATTACTAAAAGAAAGGTAACAAAACAATTTTTCTTTCATATTTTAGGCCTTTATACACAACATATATTTTTTGTAGATTTTTAAAAAAGTATTTCAGTGCATTATTTACAATTTAAAAAAAAGTGCAAATAAGACCAAGGTACACCATGGGTAGTGTACCTTGGACCAGCTATTTCTAGATTTAAAAAATCTAACCGAATAGTTTGAACATAAACATTTATTGGTATTTTAGCTACAGAAAATGTTATAATGAGCACTTTTACTTAATGAGGTCTTAGATTAGACCGAATATAAAATTATTACAGCAACAGTTTCATTCCTATGAGTAGGCTGAACCAACATTGTAATTAGACAAGTGAATTCCAAATGTTAATTTCCGAAGCTGCATTTCAGATCCTCCAGTCAACACGGGATGTGGTAACTTCCACATTACATCACATTTTCCACAACGTAAGTGGTAGACCATGTAGTGGTAATGCACCAAGGTACACCACTTGGGCATGGTCCAAGGTACACCACTTGGCCATTTCATGGAAAATGGCTGACTACTATATTGAGGTTACGCTTAACATAATTTCTAACACATGTTATTATAGCTAAAACTGTGCTTTATAAGTTAGGCATTTTACTATAAAGTAATGTATGTATATTTAGGAACTATTAACACAAAATTCAACAGGAAACAAATTACTTTTGATGGGTCAATTTCCTTTTTCAGGATTCATTCGTTCAAATGAGCACCTTGACAAATAAGTTCAGGTACACTGGGACCTCTGGTGACAAGTGTAGAAAATACATATAACATTTTCTACACACCTATACAGATAGCGCTAAAATCAGCATAGGTTCAAGGTACACTTATGTCCAAAGTACACCACCTTCCCCTACATAAAAATTCCTTTACCGTCTGAAATGTTTTTACTTCGAATTTCGTTCATACATAGTAAAGTATAAGAAGGAATTTGACGAATTTTTAAGGAAAGTTAATTAAATAGATAAATTTTCATTAATAATAAGCGATAAAATAAACCAGATCAATAGTTGTTCCTGATATAAATTATGAATCGTCCGCTTTTAAACTTTTCTTTAGTATTCTTCCAGACTTTTGTTTATAAGTTCTAGCAACAGCTACAAATTTTGAATTTTATAAACAATTGGATTTTTTTAATTATTGAAATGAAAGCAACAATTTGAACGCAAATGAAATTTGTATCATTGAAAAGCTATTTTTTAAACTTTAATATATTTTAAAAATTTATTGTAACATAACACTTTCTCTCGAAATATATTACCGATAAACGCAAAACCTTGCTTAAGTTTTAATTAACTAATGATTTAATTAACTTTTAGGCCTTTTAATGTTGACAGTGATTTTTCATTTCTTGTGTAAACTATTTAAAGAAATTAAAAGAAATGTGTTCAAAGCCACACCGTTCCCTAGCAGCGAAGTATCAATAAAAATGCTTTGTTTCGAAATCGTTTGCAAGTAATCAATTTCTTTAAAAAATTTTAAAAATTCATGAAATTTAAAGGAAACATTGAACGGATATAAAATTGGTTGAAATGAATGGTCGGATTGAATTGGTCGAATTGGTTTTATTGGTTGAATAAAATAATTGAAAAGGAAAACAATTTAAAGTTTAAGATGGTATAAAAATATTTTGTGTCGGACTATTTGCTCCGAAGTTACGGCGGAAAATCGGTATCGTTTAATTTCTAATTAACTGATTGTTTAATTAACCTTTGGACTTTTAAAAGTTCATAAGTTTCTTTCCCTTGTCTTACATAATAAGTGTGCAAAATTTGGTTGGAAACACTCCATTGGCTTGGGAGGAGATGTGGAACAAAGCCACATACCCACATACATAACCACAATGACTTTTATTTTTATAAAGATTACAAAATTAAATACAATTAACGTTGCACTGTATATCATGATACAAAACTAAGATATAGTTGAAGAACTGTAAGTTGACAGAAGAACTTATCTTCGGATCATACCCGAAACTGTTGCTTTAATTAATTAGTTGTAGTAGCTAATAAATTCCCCAAAGTATCTGAGGCGCGAAAAAGAAGTTCAAAACAGTCAGCTATATTTCTTTTCGGGCTTTAAATTACGTGTCATCGCCAACCGCGCTGGCTAAAAGAAGA
>BGPR01037820.1:0-14970 GCA_013235015.1 Araneus ventricosus | reverse complement strand
ATGACAAAGAAGTAGTTGGGAACGTTCATCAAAATCTAAAGAGATTCAAAGGGAATTATAGAGATTTATCAGAAGTGTTCTATCCCATTTCAAGAAAAGACTTGCTTCTTTGTTTGAACAGATCATGTTCTGTAAGAACTGCTGGTGCAGCATTATGAAGATTGGGATGTGCCTCTGGTTTCTCTGCCACGAAGAGGCTTAGTATAATTATTTCCAAAGCTGTAATTTAAAATATTTCATATTTGGAAAGGAGAGTCAATTGCCCTGTGTGATGGTCAGTACGGATGGAGTAAAGAAAATTCTAGTTTTCTTTCAGTAAAGAAAATGAGGTAAAATATATTACCCATTCCAATACAGGTTTATCAGTTTATGCTTTTTTCCATACAGTCTTCCATGTGATTTGGAGAATATTGTTTGGTATTTTGGATCGTTACTGAACAGACGAACAGTTCAACCGACCCTATACCTACATTTTGTTATAGATATTGACATTTAAGATTCTGTGACGTTGTCTCTTAAGGTTTTTTAAACCTGTCAATGTATCTAATTGATATCTCTCTCGCGACGCGTCGATTACCTTCTCATGATAACTATATTCACACTGCACTTGAAAGTTAGCCGGGTGCCTTAACTCTCAGATTTGAATTTCTGAAACACTTCCTCTTCCCACATTGCCAATGATTGCAGACATAGAAATTCGCATATTAGCTGAGAGAGTGAGAATCTAGGTTCTTCTAATAGCCTGACCTTCAGCTATGAACAACTTCTTTCCCACTCAAAAGAATTAACATAAGCACCTGTGTGTAGTTATTCCTTCCCCATTTTCTCAGTGTATTAAATCGCATAACAAAACTAATTGTAATGAATAACATCCAACTGAAAGATGAAACTACGATTCCTTAGATTTGAATTAGGTGTCTTCTCTGTATTATCATTAATATTTCTTGATTAATTCTTTAAAAAGATGCTTTATTTATATTCCATGGAACTATATACAAACTTTTACAAACCAAATTATTGCAACAAAAGATAAATCATATTTTCCTTACTCTGCGATTAGCTGATATTGAGTAATGGTTATTATAGTATATAGCTGAAATTCAAATTATTTATAATTAAGTTTAAAAAGGCTGTAATCAGGTAGTATTTTTAATGAAACTCAAATGAACATAACTGTATTACTAAATTGTACAACAAACATAAAATTACAAAAGAAAGAGATTGAACTAGAGCATTTTCTTTTGTGTAAGCATATACTCCATGTTGTTCAAAACTCCCTTACTAGTAGACATTATAAGGTGAAGGAGGCAGTTTTGTGTTATATCTCTTCTGACATATTTTGTTTTTTTATCATGGTTTGCTGAAGAGGATGGTGAAAAGGTATTTCCTTTTAGGGTTGCTAAGACTGGATTGCCTGTTCAGGTAAAGGTTTTTTTTTTAACTTTTTCCAATCTGATTTTTTTAAAAATACTGCAGGCTCATATGCAAAAATATACATTCATAAATACACTAAGAAAATAATGGTGAGATTCTCTTCAAACTACAAATGTATTTTATAAATGTCTTTTTTCACTAAGGGATATTTGTCTCAAACTTTTTTGGTTACAGTGTTTTAAAATTTAACAAAATTAACCAGCTACAGGCAACTTTGCAATTTAAATGTGCCGTCTATTTAGTCAGTTTAATTAACGCCTAACTAACATTGCTTTTACAATAGGTAGAAATGATGTAAGATAACAGTTCAGTTTGGTTAAATGAAATCCACCTTCATTTGATCAGACCTCTTCTGGACATGTGAATTAAAGCTACACAGAGCCAAGAACCTGAGTCAGTCCTGCCTTTATTCCAAACTCCCATATTCTGTAATGAAAATGTTTACTTATGAGTTCCCCATGGACCCAGAAACGGAGTCACCTGGCCTGGAGGCGTGCATGAATTAGTGAACCCTCTGTTTGTGATCAGGGTTGTAAGACTTTGATACATTAAAATTAATGTGCCACTCAAAATCAAATACATCAGAGCCTGAAACCAACATCTTTGTGGGATGAGCTGGAGAGAACGCGTGGAATGGTGTGCCTCTCTTCTCCCCAACCATACATGAGGGTGAAAGTTTCCCCAGTCCCCAGCACTGGCTATCACGTTTTCACATACACCAAATTATAAAACCAAGATGATCAACAGATGGTATCAATGGAGACAAACTGTGCCAGATTGGGCCAATTTTTGACATACAGTCAAGCTAACATGATTACTGGCTAAAACTTAAAGTGAGAGGAGATCTATTATTGGGATATATCTACACCATCTTTCTATTGTTTATCACAGAAAGGATTAAGAGCCTGGGAGCTAACTTGAGTTATTGTGAAATCAAAATGAAAAGGCGTATTATTTAAGGCCTGCAGCAATTTCGAGAAAGAATGCAGTGAAGCATGGAAAGAAGACGAGGGCCTTTGGAATTTCTATTTATGTATCCCCTTGCTTTTGTCTGTATAATAAACTCTGAAATCATTTCTGATGTGAGGCAGCAGCGCGGATTATATCCTTCTAATGGACAAGAAAGCGTTACTGGTACATGAGATCAGTTGGTACCTTCATTGTTTTTGCTTTATTAAAACTCATTTCATTATTCTCACTATTAAAACTCAAATCTAGTGGAAAACATTTAAGGCGTGAAGAAAAATTTTACAGCCAATTCCGTTAAAGCTTTTTAAGGCAGTCAGTTTTAAAGGTGAGTGAGAATTATCTACGTCGCAAGCATTGCGACGGTTTTTTGTGATCTAAGATAGACGTTGAGGGTGAATACGTGATTCTGTGTGCCTCTGGCTGCTCTAGATGGCTTACACTGTGAGGTGAACTTAATTATTTGTCTGTATGCTGGGCATAAAATCTGTTTTCGATAACCATTACCTGACTGGGAGAAATAGCAGAGGGAACTTATAAAGCAGATTGAGGAGATTTAATCACGTTACCAACTTAATTGAACATGAAAGAGCTGATATGAGCAGAAAACTTCTGCTTACCATCACATAAGAAAAGTGATACCAATGTTGACAACTCTACATAGTAAGTTCATTTTCATTTTATATCTTTATTCTTTCTTTTAGGCTACATTATCATCTATTTGACATTCATTGTGTGACCGAATGTTTATTATATTTTACAATATTTTTTCAATGTCTTGCATATTATATTTTAAATTTTCATGTAGTCTAGAAAATGGCAGAAAACTGATTTCAATTCCGTTTATCTAGACAGTTCTATCATTGTAGTTGAATGCCATAATCATCTCATCCATTCAGGCCACACTCAAACCTCTCTACCCACTGAAAATCTGTGCTCAGGATCTTGTAACAGAGCAATAAGGCAGTTTTTTTGCTTCAATTGTTGAAACCGAAGAAGGAAGCAGAAGGCTGACTATTTTGTGTAGCTGGGGAACCTGCTGAATTCCTAGAAAAGCAGTGCTAGTACAGAATATATCCCATTTGGGTGCCAGACATCGTAATATCTATAAGAAGGATGATGATTGAGTGTGGCCAGATCAGTGTCGTGGCGCGAGTTGAAAGCACCCAGAAGACCGTGTCCCTCCCAAAGGGGCTGGGATCGTTTCTGATCCATGCAACTTTAATTTAATGACGGTTCTTCAAAGAAGTTTGAGAATGCAGATGAATGACAAACCTTTACTTAAGACATTCTCAAACAAATTATTGAAGATCATTTCTTTCTGGCATAATAATATAACTCGAATGAAAAAACAGAGGACCGTATCTCTCAAAGTGGGGATCATTTGGTCCTTTGCATTTATTTTACGAATAGTTGTACCAAAAGAGCAGAAGAACTGTGGATCTTTTGAATCATGGAACAGTAGGGATGGAATTTAACTCTTTACACAGAGCCCTTAAAATTTGATCTCTAAACAGGTATTGTGGAAGATTATTTCTTTCACTACTGCTTCCCACCAAAATGAAAATGTAAGAAAAGAAAGTTTTTTAAAAATGTTACAGATGCTCTGGTTGCGAAAAGGGCGCGAGGTTTATATCAGAGGGAATGGATCCTTAAGGCGCCGTTCCGCAAAAGCAGATCTGGAGTTCGCACTCAAGAGTTAAGGAATGGATGAGTAAAAGAGGAGGGCTTATTTACTTTTCCCTTAGTTTTCACCGTTCTTGTGCAGTCGTTTTTGGTAATGATGCTGATACAAATAAGGCTAGGAGGAAATGCCATTTAGGAATAAACGCACGTAACTTCCTCTGCTTTCGCCTGCTAGATGTTTTTGCAGCCAATACCTCCAAGCTGCTTTGAAAACAATAAAAATAAATAAATAGAGATTTATGATTAGAGAAAATAAGTAAATAGAGATTTTAGGAATTGGACGTTTTCCTCACAGCCCATTTACACTTATTGGAGAAGAATCTTATTTATTTATCTAGGACTCGGGTCTTTTCTGTTTTTTATTTTTTTTTCTTATCTCCTAAAAGTGATTTTTAAGCCTATGCGATTAGTTGGTGAGTCAAGACTTAAGTGGATTTATAAAAAAAAAACATTTGTTCTTTCATGGACGCACACAACATTAAGCATGCTTGATATTCTTTTCAGACTTTTTCTCTTTGTAATTTAGAATACGAATTTTACGTTTAACAATAGTTTGAACATTTAGAATTCAATGAATGAAAAATAGTGTCGGTATTGAATCCAGTTAATCTTAGTTAATCCTTTCCCACTCGTTTATATCATTTAGTATCACCGAATTAAACTGCTTTAAATGATAATCAGATGTCATCACTTGAACTCATATTACACTTACAGTTCCTAGATGACAACATGATCTGTATACAAAATGATAATGATGCATTATTATAGATTAACTTGAAAACATACCAATAGCACCAGCATATGGTCTTATACATATTGATCAAGAATCTCATCTCGATATCTCTCGCCAGTTAGAGTTTTCCCCGGAGTACATGTCGATCAGTGTGGCCACTTAAAGAGATTCCAGCCCACATCACGATTCCATCTCTTCCATAATTGTCTCCTTTTCTAATGTGAGAGTGTTGTACCTTATCCCCCTGTTCTTTTAAGATGAGGGGAAGACTATAATTACCTTCTAAAGTAAACCTGGACTCATCTACAAAGAGTATTGGACTTCATATCTCTCCAGTCTGAGTAACGGGATCTCTGACCTAAAGCAATAGGGCACATCTTTGCAATCGAATAAGGGACACACATAAATTGTCTTCGTGCATACATGTATCCATCGTGAAGACGTCTTTGAACTGCAATGGAAGATAGTCTTTCCCTTGTTACTGATAAATGATTCACACTGCAAGAGACTTTGAGATGTTTTAAAGCATCAGCTTCTGATATACCCATTTCCATCCATCCGTATATCCTCCACCTTAAAGAAGCGGGTAAACGATTTATCCTGAGTGTAACCAACAAAAGTTCACCCTCAAAGTTGAAGACCAAGAAAAACTGTTCAGAAGCACCCATAATTTTAAGAAGAACCTAATATGAAAATCAGAGACAGGATTGACTCATGGCCTATTTCTTCCAAAAATAATTGGTGAATTTAGTTTTTTACATGGAATTTAATTAATTTAACTAAGTTTTTATTATAAACCATATTATAGTTTTTCCCATAACTTTTTTGCAAACAGTGTCGGAAAACCGGTTTTTCCGACACTTTGTTTTTGGAGTGGAGTGTACAATATTCGTAAATTAAACATTCCTTTGTTACATCTATTTCAGATTTTGTCCAATAGTGAGTTTTCTCTAAAGTTTATCCACTTTCAGTTCCTCTTTGAATAATTATAATAATAATAATTATGACCCCATTCATGTATTAAGTTTTTCCTTTATAACAAATGTACGTGTATTTGGGAAAATTATGTAACATAATGCATCATTAATTTATGATAAGCCAAAAAACTACTATTTCTAAATAGTGATGAAACATTTTTAATCAAAAACATTTCATAATTGGTTTTGCTTACTACTATCGAAGATAATTCAAAAACGAGCTTTGCCAAACTTTCCACGCTCTTATACTAGGAGTCTTTAATCTTCTAGAGAAACTGCAAATCAGATTAATCGGAAATTCTTTAGTTTAATACTACTGAATATAGAAATTATCGTCATTTTAGATTTCTTGGACCATTTTAGCCTTCTCAAAATTTTTTATCCAGCCAGATTTGTTGAATTTCGCCACCCGTCTTTCCTTTGAATTTTGAAGTTAAAATTAAGTGACAATTGCCATTTAAAATTACCGTTTTTTTATGAAGATAAATAGATATGATAAATGTGAAAGAATGAAAGTTAGAACTCCCAATGAGGATTATCACATAAATGAATGGATAGTGGAACGAAATTTGAAATGAGAAATTATTGCTGGCCGTTAATGAAAAATAGACACGCTTCAATTTATACAATCAATCTATCTTTCATCAAAAATAATAAAAAACTCAATATGAAAGAAAAGAAGAAAAATTATAGAGATACGTTATGATTTAAAATATAATCATATGTCTGTTTTTCTGTAATTCCGAAGATGGTATTCTTTTATCGTATTAAGAAAATGTATAGTTTTTTATATTCGTTTTAATAAATGTTTTACAATGTTTTTTCCTATTATATATGTTACCGGCAAAGTTTGAAATCCGGCATTGTATATAATGCCTAAAACTAGCCGGCAATGTATGAAACGATTTATATTTCACATATTTCCTAGGCACTCTATAGAATGCCAAATGACAAACAGGCAAAGTATGAAATAAATCGCCGATTTGATTATATATCAATATATCTATATATAAGAAATAAAGTTAAGTGCAATTCAAAATTAAATTATTTGCTTCCTGGAAGTAATAAGTAGATTCACAATTTATTTTGTTTCTTTAATAAGAAAGGCATAAACTTTGATATGAAAACTTTCATTTTGCTTTACGAATTTTGAATAAAAGTTTTTTTAATGGTACTCTTATATTATTTTTTCTAAATAACATTTGTATTTTTGAGGAATGCACGACTTTTAAATAATAGCCTTATTATGAACTGTATTTCATACTTTTCCTAAATAGCATTTGTCATTCTATAGAATGCCTAGGTATTATATACAATGCCTAGGAGAAGTATATAATAAATCTCATATTTCATACTTTGCCTAAAAACGTCCGGCATTCTATAGAATGCCGGCATTTCCCACATTGCCGGTAACATATATACATTCGGATCCTATACAAGATGCTAGAGAATCTCTTTCAAAGTAAAATGAAACAAAACAATTTGATGGTAATCACATATATCCTTATCGCACCCGTGCAGTACATTGGCCCCACAGATTTCTTTTTCAATCGTTGGCTTCCAATTGTTTGTGTAGCCAAACCAAAGCTGCTGCTTACTGAAGAAGCGAGACAGCCCGCGATATATCAGTGATACATTGGGAGAGACGTCCCGATCCCAATGACACCCCAGGTGTTGGAAAGTGCGCTCGGGGAATAGCTCTGGAAAGAAAGGCAATTTCCGACTCTCCGGATTCTGGCAGGAATCAAAGTGTTATTGCTATGGCCACTCTCTCTCATTTTGTCGAGCAGATGGCGAGGGTTGTAGAAAAATACCCGCCCTGTCTAACTGCAGACATGTTTCTTCTGATTGTTTCGGGATCCTTTATTACCGGTCGAGCGTCACTTTGCTGGAATTTCAGGAGGGCATTCAATTCCGAAGATCAGTCTTTGTGGTCCTTATTCGAGGAGCGGAGGATTGACTGTCTAAAGTAGTTATAAATTCCTTTTGCGATGATTCAGTGAAGTGAAGTCGTTGCTAGTCAACCAGAATTAAGTTTTTATCAAGCATGTGTAAAGTGATTTTAGTTATTTTGTGATGATAATTTAAAATGGGGACCATTTTCGAAAAATAAACTGCTCGTTTAAAAATAAATGACAATATAAGAAACTGAAATGGGTTCAATGTTATATGAATTATTTGAATTTCTTCTATATTATCATATTTAATTTTTCCCTTTTCCTTTAAAAATGTCACTTTATACGTTTATGAGTCAAACGTCAATATTTTCTCGTTCCTCATGTTTGATATACAAAGTATTTGAAATTTGATTTTATGGAAAATTTGATCTTTCATGTGTAACATTTTGTTGCATTCCTACAGCACTTTGTTCAATATTCCTGCATTTTTCATAATTTATATTAACTTAAGATGAGTACGCCTATCTATGGTTTTGGTAATTTACTATATTTTGCGCTTTTTAGTTGTATAATAATGTGAAGTTTCCTCATAAAGTACTTGTATAAATATAAGTAAAATGTCGAATGCATGTTTCAGTTAATTTAACTGTTTAAGTGATTTGCGCTGTAATACGTGTATCGAATAATCACATTTCTAGACTTTCAAACTAAACTTAAATGATTCATAGAAGTTGTAATTTAATACAAAGATTCGACGAATCCATTAATGTCTCGAAACAATCAGAGAGACAAAATATTCCTAAAATAGGAAGTACCTTCTTATATGTTAGTAAAGAAGACTAAGCAATTAAGTAATTGATGATAATTTGAGGAACAACTCAGAAATCTTCCAACCGTATACATGCCAAAAAGATTAAAGAAAAAAATATTCTTTGGGAAGCAGGGAAATGACATGACGCAATAGTAGTAATTGTATTCAGCAATTTTTTTCTCAACTGTTTTTGAATTCGATTTCTCAATAACGCTCTTGTGTATGAAGTTTCCATTTTTATTTCATTCTCTTTTAAAGTGTTGTTTCAGTATGATTATACACCATTTACGTAACTAACAATAGACTTCTAGACGTATGGCTAACTTTCTCCCCACCTCTTAATAGCCTGCGCATTGCTGCTCAAAGACGTATCTCACAATAAACAGTATTAAAGACAAATTTAATTGAAATAATTTATTACTCAGTGAATTACCTTAAGTAATAGTAATTACAGTAACGGTTTGATAGCTAATTTTATGAAAGCATAGTCAATTTCTATATATATGGTGTATTTTCATATTTAATTTTCTTAAATAGCCTGTCTAGTCTGCCATATGTTTTGTTTTTGAAAAATGATTGCTGAGACGTATTTGATACTCGATCCATTCTTAAGAGAGAGTACAGAATAAAAATACAAAAAAAAAAACATTTTTATTTTCTGTAACTAATAATTGTCGCATAAATTATAACTCGTAGACATTGAGCAAAACCTGATGATTAAGGGAATTCTTTTGAGTTTATTTTGACTTAAAGAATTGAAAATATCGAATTGAAGTTTGAAACATCATTATTCTTTTCTCTGAGCCAAGCAGAAATTAACTGTGCGCCGTCATTTATACTCTATGTTAAAATCAAAACAACAGAATATCCAAAAAAATTGCTTCACAGAAATACTGCATTTAAAATTGGAACAGAAAAAGTTTGATAAGGATTCTGAACGTGTTTAGTGTTGCATGCGCTTTGAAAATGGGAATATCTTGATAAATCGATTTAAAGACACGACACACAAACTAACCGCTTCAGTTTAAAAGTAGCAGTTAGGTGAAAATGAAACAATACCGAAAGAATTAAAAGGCTGCACATAATTAAATAACTGAAATTCTTCTCCAATAAGTGTAAATGGGTCGTAAGAAAACGTCCATTTCTTAAATGCTCAGTTTGCATATCACCCGAAGAAAACTTCAGTAGAACACACAGATTGGAGACATTGACTACAAATCTTTTTAAGGGAGAAACTAGAAGAAGTTGCGTGCGTTGATTCCGTAAAGGTGTTTGTTGCTCATCTTATTTGCATCGAGAATGACATCATTACTGAAAACGGCCGTTTAAGGACGCCGAAAGCTAAAGGAAAAGGAAACTAAACCTTTTTCTCCATCCTCTTCTCATTCTATGAGTGATGACCTCGAATCTCGCTTTCATAGAATGCCGGATTATGAATCTATTCGCCTTCTCCTAAAATGAGTGTCTTTTTTGCTGCCAGAATTTTTATATTTTTTCTTAAAAGTTCTTATTTATTCTTCGATCTCTCTTTTAAAGGGTAGAATTATAAAATGGAAGGCACGTGGATGGCATCCAATTGAAAAGAAAAGATTGGGGGATTATCGAAGGCGAGATTTACCGAGCTCTAAGAAATTGTCATTTAAGAATAATTTTGCTTTATTGAATTTGATGCGATCTTATTTACAGTCTTCAGGATTACTAGTGTTAAAATTCCTCTAGCGTTAATTGCGAGCAGGGAAAAATAAGTTTCACACACAATGATATTTTTCTCCAACTTGAGGTACCTTAATCAATTATGGTTATAAAATTCATCTATAAAAGTTTAAAGTAAGGCAGTTTAAGCTTTATGTGCAGAATTTGTATGTCCTTATGGGCATGTCAAGTTGATATTTATTATTATTATCACTTTTGAGTGGAAAATTTGAATCTCGCTTTTATAGAAGACCGGATTATGAATCCATTCGCACCATATAAACTGCTAGTCATTCTCGTTGCCAGATTGTTTATAACTTTTCTTAAAAGTTCTTTTTTTCTACATTTCCGTTTAGAGGGAGCATTATAAAATAGAATGTACGTGGATCGCATCCAATGGAAAAGAAAAGACCGGAGGATTATCAAAGACGAGATTTACCGAGCTCTAAGAAATTGACATTTAAGAAGAGTTTTGCTTTATTGAGTTTGATGCGATAAACAGATCTTATTTCTAGCCTTCTGGACTACCCGTGTTAAAATTCTTCTAGCGTTAATCGCGAGTAGGGAAAAACAAGTTTCATTCACGATAATCTTCTTCTCCGACTTGAGATAGTTTAATCTATTTTGGTTATAAATCTCATCAATAATCGTCAAAGAAAGAAGTCTGAGGTTATTACTTTTCCGGTTTAGATTTCATAATGTTTTGTTTGTGAGAAAATTTCAGCACTGTTTAAAAATTTATCTTTTTATGTGAATTTTACAACTTCAAATATTTTCTAACACATAACATTATTCAATATGTTGAGTAACAAAGTGTCTGGAAATTAGAAATTTTTGGCTAGACCAAATTGAATTTTAATAACCAAAAATTTTGTGTTAATCTGTTTACTCATAAGAAAGCTTTCGAAGCTATATAAAATTTCGAACCAGAGTTTTCTTGAAATTCTGTAACTATTTTAAAAGGTACCAATTCTAAAAAATTCATATGGATCAAACATTTAGCTTTCTTACAGAAATGATATGAAAACTCATACAAGTAACAAGTTTACTGTTGGACTTAAAAATGGATAACTTTCTCGTTGAGTAACAAGTTTACTGTTGGACTTAAAAATGGATAACTTTCTCGTTGATCAACAAGGGGTTCACACGAAATATCTTTGCTGCTTGTACCTATGAGATAAGAATGCCGAAGAATACATGGGATAAAAAAATACTGGTCTACGTGAGAGAACATGGTTCAAGGAGAAAGAATTGTCATTTATGAAACCGTAGTCCAATGAGATAGAATCTTCTTGCCTCCGTGCATATAAAACGAGTCTTAATGAAACAGTTCATGAAAGTTCTTCATCTGGAAAGCCCTTGCTTTACATACACTGGACAAAATGTGCCTGAAATAGGTACAGAAAAACTTAAAGCTGGAATTTTGTATGGTCTTCAAATCAGACAGCTCATAAGCTGTCCTCATTTTAGGGATTCCATGAATAAGACAGAACAAAAAACTTGAATTTCATTCATCATTCTTGTCAAGAACTTTCTAGGCAAGAAACAACTAACCTAGCGCCTACAGCGTCCTATGCTCTATGGGAGAAGCAAGAGAAAGGTTTGGCTATAAGCCCATCTGCGATTCTCAAATGAAAATATTTGTATTATTACAGCACATTGATGGTGGCAGAAATACCATTTCTCCACGTACACGTCACATTCCCATGTGCCAGAATAAGTATTTTTCTACATATGGAACTGAAATATGCGTAACACAGGTGCTGCTAATAATTTTCTACTAGCATTGAAATTCCATAGGACGACGAAAGTTTAGCACACTAAAGTTGCGACTATATGAAACGAATGAAGAATTTGATCTTCATTCGCAATAAATCATCACCCTCTTAAAGTCTGCGAGAGTTTTAAAAGTAGAAAACACAAATGTTTGAAATAAATTCATGTTTACTTCTCTAGTGAGAGAGCCAGCACTGCCACTTTTAGAATACAATCCTTTATTCAAATTGATTTGATGAGTAATAAAAATTTATTCCTCCTTGATGTTTAATAGATATTTTTCGTACTTTTAAGCGATAAAATAGGTCGTCTTAAATGTCGATAAAGTTTTAAATAATTGCATTTTAAAAGTGATTATTCGGAATTTCAGTAGTGAACAAGAGCGAAGAAATGCTTCCGTGTATTGAAAAGCTTTAATCTTCTGTTAGAAAAAGGGAAGATCATTATTGAAAGCTATTATAAAATCATTTATCATGCATATGCAGTGCTAATGAAGACAAGAATAATTTATAGATCTTACTTAAAGGAGTTATTTATTTATAATATTATTGTGACGGGAGCCGGATTTTCTAATGCATGAACTGATGTATTTTTTTAAAGTAGTAGTATCTATTACAAGTTAGTAGAAATCTATTATAAAACTGTATTTGCACCACTCTTTGACCCTTTTTTTCTTGAACTTTGGTGGACACTTTTGGTGTCACTGGATTCGTTGGATCTTCACCTACGCCTTAAACCCAGAATTTTTTTGATTCATTGAGAGAACTGTGAGATCAGGTCACAGTTTCTATAATAAATCTAGGATGGAAACTCCGTGATCTGCTCTGCGCGCGCATATAAACCCAACATCGCGCAAGTAAATAAAGCCAAGTTTTGCTATGCGACGTCTATATCGATTTCTTATAAATAAATTGAAAATAATTCTTCAGATTTAAAGTTCCCGCCAGTTGGACTGTTGTTATGTGTCTTTGGCGTTTAGATAGTGTGCTGGGTGTATGGTTGCAATAAAATGATGATCTAAATTATATACATTTAATTTACATTATTTACGCTACTTATTTACATGACGAAAGCTTATGCGAACAACATCGCATCGCGCGGATACAATCTGGAATTATAACAACGTTGCCAGATACAAAAGATGCATTTTACATTTCAATAATAAATGAGTGGCTTGACGCTAGCGCCGCCACATGTCTATAGCGTAGAAGAGTAAGCCGTGGACGGCGAACAGTTGAAGCAGAATTCATTTCCAGAAGTTGATAGAAGAGGAAACCTTCCATTAGTTGAGAAAGTAACAACCGTAATTTGGTTCAACTAATGGAGATATGAGTTCAGAACAGCATATAGTTTAAGGCTGGAAAAATGATGAAATGTAGATTTTGCTTATTACCACTTCGCTTGGGGGTCCGGAAAGCTTCAGCAACCTTAGAGCTAGAGATATACTATTCGAACAATATATTTTTGTTACTTCCTTAAAAGTTGGAATACATAGTTAAAACATTAAATATTTGCAACATGAAATGATGGAATTTGAATGATTTTCTTTCAGTATTAGGATAGTGATGATTTCTTCTGGAATATTTTATGTTTGGGTAGTAAAAATTATAAATGTGTTTACATTAAAACTAACTGCATCCTTTCCATATAATACACATAAAACGTAAAATTATAATAAACTTTCCAAGACTTTCACATTCATCATATTCAAGTTAAAAACAAATTCACCCTGCTGTAATAAAAAACTATGAATGTTGTAGAAAACTATATCACGCTAGAGTGATCGCAAATGCTGTTAGGGAGATAGATTAAGATGTTATGTTTGTTTTACAAATTGGATAGTATATTTTCATTTTGCTATTTTTGGTTTCTGATTATTTCTCTTTTAGTAGTAAGGTTCTGGAAACAGCTAACTGATATTCTATTTAGAGAGCGTTTTTTAAAAATTATATGTAGTTCAATGTGCTTACGGCGCATTAAATGTGTTTTATCAAACAGGTTGGAGTAATTTATGAGAGTTATTGATTCTTGCATATTCAGGGCAAGAAATGTTTAAAATATGTGCGAGGAAGTTTTTTGTAACAAAATAGGAGACATTTGCATAACGAAGTCTATATATAAAATTCAAGGAAATCTAAATTCTTAGTGAGTAAATTACTTGTTAAGTGTACCTCTTCAAAAATAACTAAGATTGCTGTAAAAATAAGTATATTTTTTATTTAATTGATAATTTTATTTAGGTTCCAACGTAAAATTTCATTGCTTAATTGTTATAAAGATGTTTCTGGGTTTTGACTCTTAAATTGAGATTGATTACTTTCAATGCACAATTGGCCCTCTTGTACTAAAATTCTTTCCATAGTTTCCGCAGAATTTATTTTTCAAACACATTTTTCTACTTTATCGTTCACGCTATCGCATACAATTAATTACAAAAATTTTCCTCAGTTTTCCAGAAGTATACATTTATCAAAGTGTCACAAATAATACCAAAGTGTTTGTTGGAGTTTTAATGTCGAAGGATTTCACCTTTCATTTTCTTCAGGAAACAATCCCAGAAATGCGTCAATTGAAACTATAAATTATATTAAAAACTGATGCACTAATTCTTAAAAAAATTATTAGATGTCCCTTTTCTGTATCCATTTTGCTGAAAATATGATTTTAATCATTGACGTAACTGACAGTGGATTTAAGAGGTATCGTGGTGAAAAGAACTAAAATTGTGTAAAAATTTGAAAATATTTTAAATCTTAGGACAAAACTAAGCAGATGCATAGTTCATTGTTGATGAAATTTACAGCAGAGCCAAATAAAATTATATAAATACCAAGACAACTATGCAACATCAAAACTTTATGAAATTCTTGATTAACTATTTTATTCGGGAAAATATTTCAAGGCATCTTGCTATATAAGGCTGAAATCTTCTCTTCACCCTCTCGCCGATGAAATTTATAATAAGCATAGCTTTAAGCATCTCAAGTTGGAGAAGAT